>CAUYRT010064370.1:0-59682 GCA_963574885.1 Lepilemur ruficaudatus
GAGGCTCACGCCTGTAATCCTAGCACTCTGGGAGGCTGAGGCGGGAGGATCGCTCAAGGTCAGGAGTTTGAAACCAGCCAGAGCAAGAACGAGACCCTATCTCTACTAAAAATAGAAAGAAATTAATTGGCCAACTAAAAATATGTTGAAAAAATTAGCCGGGCATGGTGGCACATGCTTGTAGTCCCAGCTACTTGGGAGGCTGAGGCAGGAGGATTGCCTGAGCCCAGGAGTTGGAGGTTGCTGTGAGCTAGGCTGATGCCACGGCACTCTAGCCCGGGCAACAAAGTGAGACTCTGTCTCATTAAAAAAAAAAAGAAAAAAAGAAAAAGAAAAGAAAAGAAAAGAAAAAAAAAATTAAATGGGAGTAGCAGGTGGCAAAAGAGGATCAATGTTGGAAACACACATTTCACTTCTGACAGACATGAAAGTTATCTGAAACACCATGATGGGAACCTTCACGCATTGCTCATGGGGCTGCAAAATGATACAGCCACCCTGGAAAACAGTTGGCCAATTTCCCACGATGTTACCCTTACCACAGTGCTAATAATCCCAATCCTAGGTATTTACCCTAGAAAAACGAAAACTTAATGTTCATCCAAAAAACGGCACATGAAAATTTATAGATACTCTATTCATCGTCACTAAAAAGTGAAAACAACCAGATGTCCTACAAGTGAAGGAATAAACAAAGGAATTCGTACCAGGGGACACTATGCAGCAACGTTGATACGTGCACCCACTTGGATACATCTCAAAGGCATCATGCTAAACCACAGAAATTTGCTTCTAAAGGTTACATACTATATAGTTCCACTTACATGACATTCTCAAAAAGATAAGACTGTAATGACCGGGAACAGATCAGTGACTAAGGGGTGTCGAGTCCAAGGCAGTGTGTGACTACAAAAAGTGACACAAGGGAAGTTTTTGGGGGTGAAAGGGCAGTTCCGTGTCCCTATAGTTGTGGTGGTTCCAGAAATCTATACATGTGTTAAAACTTACAGAACCGGACATGGTCAAGCCAATTTTACTGTATGTTAATTTTAAAAATATAACAAAACATTAAATTAAATACCATGATGAATGCTAAAAACAAGACAGAATTATTTGGGTCTATGGAGAAAAGACTTGCTTCAGAGCAGGAACAATTTCAGGCAGAGAAGTTGAGGCTATTCTCTGAAAAACAAAGGAGCAAATCAACCTGAAAACTTGAAAATATATTTCTAATGTATTTGTCACATCCTTGGGAAAAAAAGCATGTTGGATGTTGGAAAAAAACAAAAACAGAATCCACATCTGTGTAAAAGTCCTTTTGGCACATGGCTAATAGTTTTTGTATTTGAATTCATTTACATTTATTGTTTGCTAAAGCTCCTGCGTCTGTTGCAGGCAGTTTAAGAAACTCCGCTGTGTGAGGAGGAGAGAGAATGGCTTTGCTGCACCAACTCGTTGCTTCTCTACTGACGCGCAGCACAATCTATAACCTTGTTGGAACATTAACAGTACTACATTATTCATCACAATAAGATTATTAGTTGATGGGAAACAAATTACAGAGCTTTACAACCCGCTCTACATCTTCACTGCATCCAAGGCGATTTTTCATGAATGGAAATTGCTACCCAGGAGGAGAAACTTGTTTGTCTTAGGAAATTTCCAACAGTTAGAAAAGGGTCAATTCTGAGAACGCAAAAGTGCAAAATGATAAAAGAAGGAAAAAAAGTTTGAAAATTGTTTCGAAAGAAGCCTAAGAGCTCAGCAACAGAGGTCGAGCTACAGAACGTGAGCCGGGAGTGATGGAGAACATCGGACCTGTTTTGTTTAGCGTGATGGTACGGCTCTGCATGTTGCCCTGGATTTATTGGGAAAACACCTTTAGAAGGTAGGGAATGCCAAACACATAAAATGCTGGCAATTTATGTAGACACTGAAAATGACTTGGTCTGTTTTAGTCCCTGTGTCGTGAATGCCAGCAACTAGCAAATGCTTTCTCAGATCCTCCCAGAATACTTTCCCGGACCACTCTCTTCTCCTGCAGGCGGAACTGACTTCTCTCCTTCACGACTTCCAGGAACCACAAATAGAAGCTATTTTCCCACCCACCACTCTCATTCATTACTGTCCTTATTCTCTTGAATGAGAGGCTAAGCCCCAAGTCCAGGGGCTCAGCTGGGGTCGGAGGGATAGCAATAACTCCTTCACAGATCATGGTTTCCAATAGCAACAGCTTAACCTGGGGAAACAGGTGTGGTGTAATTAGCATAGCTCTCTGCAGGGCTCCGGCACCTGTGACCCACGTCAGCCCTGTCCATCAGAGCCCACAGGGATCCTAAACGACAGGGCTGGGAACTCACGGAAAGGAGAGGATGTACAGAAAATGACACTGCCTGGGCTCACAGCAGGGACTTTGGCTCACAAGAGCTAATCCCAGGAAACAGACCAGGGCAAATGTGAGAAGTGCGAGGACTAACGAGGGTGCCCTCAGTGCTGACAACGTAGGAAGCTCCATTGCACTCACAGCTCTTCGTCCCTCCTCAGTTTCCCTCTCGGTGTGTAGAGCAGTCCATGTCCTGTTGTCTTCCATCTTTGTGGGGGACACCCTTTCCCTGGCTCTGTCCTTATCCCTTACTTGTCCTGACCTTTCCCATAAACACTCCTGAGGACACAACTAAAATGCCATCTATTGTTTTGGTTTGTCCCACCCATCTTCTTTGCTGCAAGTCTCGGAGGAAGTCAGCAAAAAGCCGTCATTGTGCCTACCTGGACGATCAAGGGCAGCGCAGCCTGCACAACCGTCCCACTGAGCGCCTGTTGAGCTAAGCCTCCTCCGCCGCACTGGTCTCTGCTAGCTCGCCGTGACGCTGGGCACACAAGCGCTAGGCCCGGAGAGCTGCCGTGGCATGGGCTGGAGTCACGTTCCCCACCCAGCGGGGATCAGTGTCTTGAACAAGGAAAACCTTGCAGGAGGACAGAAAGGTTCCAGCGTCGTGGGCCAGCCCTGAGTCAGACAGGCGGGTGCTATCTTTGTCTTCCCTCCCAGGGATCACGCTGCCAGTCTGGTTAATACCCAGAGGCTCTCGACATTTCTCATTGCTCCAGCCAAACTCCCTCGTCCCAATTTCTTCCTCCGAAGCAGCCCTTTCTCCGTGTTACATCAGTGGCTAGACTTGTCATCAGTTCTTGTTTTCCAGGGGGAAACAGCCCTTTTCAGGTACTTGCTTCTAGAGGTGACAACAAACGTGGATATCTACACTCCTACTAGGTTACATTTTGGCCATAAAATGCGGTATAAGTTGAAGCCAAAACAGTTTTAAAGCAAATTTGAGGAGAGAAAATTGGAATCTTTCCCCTTCCAAGGAGAGGAGGGCTGGTGTCTGAGTTAAGTGAGAGGCAATTGTTCCACCCCCTTATCATGCCCCTTTCTCCCGTCGTTTAGGGACAAAACAATTAGCAGGATAGGGTGCTAGAAATTCAAAACATTTGGAAGTTTATAATAGGATCTGATGTAATATTATGTGGGCAGATTTTGCTCTTCTAGAAAACAGCCTTTCTCAGCCTAACCACAGAAAGCAGTCCCGGGGTAGTACACGTCCGGGGGGCCTGGGGGGATTAATCCCAGTTTAACCTGATTTCTAAAGTTGATTTGATAATTCCAGATCAAGTAGCACCTCCAATAAGGTGCAATCCCAGATGTCTTCACCATATTTATATTCTTTTGTCATCTCCTTTAGCACTTTCTATGTGTCAAATTCATTTTCATACTTACTCATTAACAATATTGATGTTAAAAACAATAGCTAACTTTTTTGAGCACTTACTACCTGACAGATTCGGTGTTAAGAACTTTACATGGATGATCTTACTGAATCATCACAATGACCATTTATGGGGGTACCCATTATTCAGATCAGGAGACTGAGATTTAGAGAGGTTAAGTAACTTGAGTCATGTGGGAAGTGGGAACCAGCCCCAGCCTTCTGAGCCTACAGCCCTGGCTCCTCACACTAGGTGGTCTTGGGTCAGGAATGTGTCTTTCATTACACATTATTCATAAACCAGGTAGTCAAAATAAGTGAGTTTTCTAGACAACTAAATCGTACTGTCTGCAAGTGCTTGATATTTTTATTTTAACCATGCTGTGTGGATATAATAATTCAAAATTGGAAGCTAAATTTGGCTGCATTTTTAAAGAGAGCATAATGAGCATAATTCAACGTTTAATTGATGACTGAAAACCTATTAAGAGCAAACGTAATTGTACCACGCAGTCATATAGTGATGTATCTCCCTTTGATTTATTCTGTCTCCTTCCTCGAGGTCAGGCTGTCAATCTTTGGGCTGCTTCTGGGCCTGCCAGTCACACCATCGCACACCCCTTTCCATTTCTGCCATTTATCTCTGAAGTTCTTGTTTTTTTAAAAAATATTAAATTTGTTAAAAATCGCATGTTAACAAAGAACAAAGAAGACCCTAGGTGGAGGCCTAGCGACGTACAGAGCAAAGGCTTTCTAAAAGTTATTTGAGAACTTAGGAGAGAGTTTTTTTAAAACTTATTTCTCTACTTGGGGTTATAGTCCAGAAAGCCTCGGTGGCCAAGGGCCTGTCAAGAATGCTCACTGTATTCCAAATTGTCACTTAACTGGTTTCTGCATATGACCTGGTTTTCCCAGCTGGAATATAAGACAGGAAGGTGGCGATCACCTTATATTTAGAAAATGAGCACGTGCCAGTGCTTCGGCCAGGGCTGCAAAGATAAGAATCCCCTTTTAAGGAGTTTAGAGTTTAGTGCTTTTTGACACAATGAGGAGGTTGCTATGGTGGTGGGTAAGACAAGGGACACTTGCTTTGGAGTCAGCAAACTATGGCCCATGGACCAGATTCAGCTCCTGAGCTAAGAATGTTTTGTACATTTTTGCAGGGTTGTAAAAAAAGAAGAAGAATATGTGATAGAGACCATATGTGGCTCACAACATGAAGCCTAAAATATTTAATATCTGGACCTTTACAGAAAAAATTGGCCAACGCTTGACCTTGTAGATGAGGGAGGGCTTCCTGGAGGAAGAGGTGCACGAGCTGTCTCATTGTTAATTTGTGAGGGTCTACTGTGATCTTACACACGTGTGCATATATATTTATTATGTGTATATTACATGTGTATGAATGAATGATGAAACTAATAGGCATAATTGGTAGGTTGCTTTAGAGTTGATCACAGACTATGGCTCATTCCACTGGACTGATTGATACCCTAAGCAAATACAGATTCCTTCTAAATCAGCACATTCACTTTAGCTCATCGGAGAAACAACTGAGGGGGGAAAATCTTAAAAAAAAGGAAACAACCGAATTTCCTTTCTCAGGTTCCACGTTATATTCATTCACAGTCGATCTGTACAGGATTCAAACGTGGAATTAGCAAGAGGCACTCAGCTAAGCATCCAGAAAATGACACAGAAGTCAGCGCTCTCCGCCTTCCCTCCCCGACCTGCAATCAGCCTCCCCACTTGCGACTGTTCACCTACGTAGCTCAATATGGACGACGGTAAAATCTGCAAACATATCTTTTTTCTTCTGTGGTGTTTTATGTCTCACCTACTATTTGGGCTTTATTGAAACAGAAATGTCACACTGCTATCTTTAGAACACTCGTAGAGTTTGAGCTAAGAACACTGTAGCTGATGCCCTACACGAGAAACTGAGGGGATGCAGATTTCATCTCTGGAACAGCAAAAGTAGACACAGTTTCAAAACAGCTATTAATCTGCGATAAGGGAAGAGGCGTAAGGCCTCAAAATCTTCCTTCCAACTACCGTCAAAACCAAAGTTAAATAATCCAGCTATTTCTGAAGCAATTAGCAGTATATATTATTTCCCAACACTCATGAATGAAATCATTTTGGAAACCAGTGCTCTTGACACGTTTCACTATAAAATCAATTACTTTTAAAGGCAAGAAGCTCATTCTCCACCCGGGGAACATATGATACACCACCTGCCTACTCCGAGAGATGCTTCGCGTTTTTGAAAAAAAATGGGTTTACGGGATTGGGGTGCTCTCCCTTCTGGTATTATCTGCACATTTCTGCAATAAGGAATTTCAAACATATCCCAATACTTCTACAGCCATTATGTGGTCCAATTTAGAAGCATTCTGAGTCTACACCATCAGGAAACTTTTATCTTCTGTTAGGAATTAGGCTTCCCAAACCTGATACGATCTTAATTATCAGAAGTGCATGCTCACCCAAGTTCAATCTCTGACATCATAATAAAGTACAGTAGCTCCATTTCAGATGAGAAAAAGCTGATTCAGGGAGATACTGTATATATCTGTTTGCATAGCAGGAATCAGGCCTGAATTTATTTTCCTAGAGATGTTTCATGGATAACATTTTCATTTTCATCAAAGGCAAGCAATTTAAAAGTTCTCCTGGCTGTTGACAATCTCTATAGCAGGGAACCTGCGGTGATTACAAAAGGCGATGCTTTTCAGAGGACAAAGGGTGCTATTTTATTTCCAGAGCATGTAACATGAGGCATGGTCAGAATGGTATTGCATTAGTTTGAGATCTTTTGCTTTTTGCACAAATCAAAGGCAAACAACTGCTCCCAGCCAAAGTTGACACTGACAAAGTTGTAAGCCTCACGCAACTGTATGGTGTGTGCACATTTCTCAGTAAGTGTTTGAAATTGGCCATTTATTTTTATCAGAGCAAAAGCAGCAACTCTTTTTGAGCCATGTTAAATATCCATTTCATGAATTTCTAGTTTGGTTCAATTAATGGCACCTTGAAGAGAAATTAAGCTTTTTTAAAAAAAAATTTTTTTCTTCTCCAGAAATGATTTGCTCATTATCAGAAACTGGGCAATCATAAAAATTTTAAAAAATGTCTTAGTCAATTCAAACTAAACCAAAAGTCAATTGTCAATAGACATTAAAACCCAGGATTTCAGAGGGGGCCTGGAGTCCATGCCAAAAACCAAAAAAATAAAAATTCCTTTTTTTTCTGATCCATTTATAAAATGTCACTAGCTTATTTATTCCTACAACAAACTGAGACTTTTGTGTCTAAACAGTTGTAAGAACCCTGATAAAAACTAATGTTAAGAAATCTATTAAATTCAAAGTGTTCATGAAAAAAAAAAAGAAAAAATAATTTAAAAAATATATATATAAAAAAAGAAATCTGCATTCATGCGGATGCGTCTCAAGCCATGTCAAGATTGCCATTTAAGTTACGCCTGGACAAAGCCCCCTCTGTCTGAGATAGGCCAAACTCAATCGATCTTTTTATGTCTCTGGTCTTCTCTGGAAGAAAGTAAAAATTGCTATTTCCCTAGAGCACCGTAAAGAGATCTGAGCATGCCTCTTCTTTAAGCAATAACCATTAATATGGGTTCCGCTTGTACCAGACATCTGTAATGCTTTGGGCTGTATTTTCTGGCAAGATAACAGTGTCATCTTGAGAATTGGTGCATGAAGAGGACAGAAGGCAGAGAGGCAGAGCTGAACTGCTCACTCGTGCTCCTATCTGAGGGACAACAACTCTTATCTTGCATGAAAACCTAGCCCTGAGTCATAAAGAAAAGTTTTCATAAATCTTCCCCTACCAATTTTGTCAGTCTCTGTGCTTGCTTACGGCTCACGATGACCTTGGTTAGAATCTACTCTCCCCTGGAAGGATTCAAAGGGATCCAAAATAAGATCACTGAAGGACATCTCTTAGACTTTTTCATGTCCAGATTCCAACGTCTTTGACAATCCCCTTCAAGGGTAGTCTTTCTTGAAAATGAGGCAGAAATAATGTTCAATAAATTCAGTAGCCATTTATTGAGCATCTACTATGTGCCTGAGTCTAAGCCTGATGCCAAGAACACAGTGGTGTCTAAGATGTAGCTGCTACCCCTGAGGAGTCTGCAGTGCAGAAGGAGAGACAGGAACTTGGTAAGTGGAAAGAAAGGGGAGAGTGTAAGGTATTCTGAAATTACCTTCTTCTGATGATAACATGATGAAAACTCAAATGACTTTTGCATAGACTCAGAATTTTCCAGATTAGGGCAATTTCACTGGCAAGCTAGGCAGGCTCTAACATACTTTAAAAGGCATTTCCCAAATGCTCTTAGAAAAGTCTAAGAATTATCCTGCACTGCTTCACACATTCTTTCAACAAATATTTTGGGGTCTCTCATGTGCCAGGGGATGATATGGGCATATTGCCCCACCTTCATTAATCGCTAAATTGTTAAATGTGCTGCTCTTCCTATTGGATGAAATTTTGGAAATGTGAAAGCTGTAACAGCTTTACCATGGTGCCTGGGATTATACCAGGAATTATCCTTTATGGGCCTACAGGAAATGAATGCCTTCAAATTTGCTAAAGCTTCATGTGATCCAATTAATCTCATTATTCTTCAGTGTCCTATCAAGACAGAGTTTTGAGGGACTGGGAAATAGAACTGGTAGGTTTCGGCATTGGAGAATGAGGTGGGAATCATGGACATTTTGGGGGTTCCTAGAGAGGATAGGAAATGCTAACAGGAGAGATGAGAAATGACAAAGATAACTTTCATACTTGCCTTAAGATTCTTACTGTGCCTCCTACCCTATAAGAAGGAAGAAGAGGAGGAAGGGGAGGAAGAGGAAGACAAGAGGAAGAAGGAAGAGGAGGAATCATGATTAATTGATTTTCCTTTCTGCTAGATGAAATAAATCATACCAACCCACCTCCCAGACATCATTAGGTATAGTGGGATAATATTGGTGACATTCCTGCCAAAATTTTAAAATAGTATTTAGCCTTCCTAAAGCACACCTTTATAATCATTGGCATTTGTAATTCAGAACATCAGCTTCACTGCAGCAGAAAACACCAGTCTAAGTCTGTTTTAAAATGAGGTGGGCAGGCTCCCAGGAGACGGGCCAGCAGTGGAGACTCAGGGATGGCATCCTGCATCCCCAGGCAAGCCAAGGCAGGCATTCTGTTTTTGTCCTGACTGACACCAACCTCACTCTGGCTAATGAATCCCCTCACTCTGAGTTCTGTCCAAGCCAGAGCCGCCTTCCTAGGGGATTTAAATAAAGAAGCAAAAACACCCTCTAAACTAGGTTCCAACATTGCTCGCTTTCTTCATGTGCAAACCATTTGCTCAAGGAAGCATCCTGCCCTCCCTCCCTATGTGCAGCACACACAAGGAAGCCTTCCTTATGGACTGGCATAAAAATAAGGATTGATTTATGCATTTAAGTCCACCAATGGAGTGACATAAACCCAGTTGGTGTCTCTGCATCCAGGAGACTACATTAGTATCACTGCATTACTGGGAGATATGCAGAATCACATGTGGCTGACGTCTCCCAACAACTCAGCAGCAAAGATGCTCACAGGCCCTATTCACTCCACAATGTCAGCGGAATAATGTAATGTTCAAAAAAGATGTTCCTAGGATTGCGAGCCAACTTGGTCATTATAAAACACAGGGAAGGAGTGGAAAGTGGTATGGACATTTTGACCTTAGACTGATGGACTCAGCATCACTGAAAAGGTGGGTTTTAAATCATAAGCCCACAAGACATCTGAGAAGAAATCAAAACAAAAATTAAAAAAGAAACACTTTAAAATCCTCTTTTTTTTTCTCTCCCACAAAACATGCATGTACGCACACATACAAATATAGCGGGTTACTTACAAGAAGGCAAAATTCAAACCCCGAGCTGTTAATACCAAGTTTTGTTTTGTTTTAACTAAACTTTTAAAATTGAGATAGTTATAGAGTCACACGTAGGGTTGTAGAGATAGTTGTAATAAATAATGCAGAAAGATGCCAACTACCCTTTGTCCAGTTCCCCCAATGTTAACATTTTGTAAAACAATAATATAATATCGCAACTAAGATATTGACACTAAGACTGTCAGCATCCAGAATGCTTCCATCACTAAGAAGGTCCTTCACGTTGCTCTTTTATGGCCACACTTGTTTTTCTCCCACTTTGCTTTTTAAAAATTGAGGTGAAGTTTATATATATAAATCTTAAGCATATAATTTGAAAAGTTTTGATAAACACATATACCCATGTAACTATAAGCTTTCTCAAGATAGGGAATATTACCATCACCCCAAAGAGTTCCCTGGTGCCCCCTTTCCAGGCAATCTCCAACTACCTGGAGGCCACACTTATGATTTCCATCATCATAAATTAGTCTGACATGTTTTGATCCATGTTGCTGAGTTCTTAGCAGCTCATCCCTTTGTATTGCTGAGTAGTATTCCATCGTACCATGCTATCGGAGTTTGTTTACTCACTCACCTGTGAGTAGGCATTTGATTTGTTTTCAGTTTGGAGTTATTAAGAGTCAAAGCTGCCAATAACATTCATGCATAAATCCACATTTGGACATATATTTTTATTTAGTGGGTTTAATACTTAGGAGTGAGGATGTTGTTTAACATATATTTAACTACATAAGAGAATGCCAAACAATTTTCCAAATGATTATACCAGCTTGCACTCCACCGCCACTGTATGTGCGGTGCTCTACATCCTTGCCACTATTTGGTGTTGTCAGTCTTTTTAATCTTAGTCATTCTAGTGGTTGTGAAATGATATCTAAGTGTTTTATTCCTTTCTACCTAAAGGCGTGGTAGAAAGCGGGTCTGTGGGCACACTTTATAATCCAATATGGATTCGACTTGGTGTCAGATCTCAGTTAAAGCCCCAGGTTTTGCACCTAGCCAGCAGCATTAGACAAGACATGCAATCTCAAGCTCTCCAGATGCTTCTAGTGCAGGTGGTCCTGCGACTTCACTTTGACAGATAGTGCTGGGGAATGAGTTTCATGTGTTTCTGATGCATCCATATCAGTGGAATCCCTTTGGTTCTGATGAATACTTTCTTCATGCTTTTGTCACCTTGAGTTGAAAGAAGTGTTAACCTATGTCATGAACTCTAAATATTTTACCATTTTTAAGCTATTGCCTGGAGAGATAAAAATTGGCTGACAGGTCAGACTCAGCCAGTTGGACATACTTGGCTACTCTGCGTGCTCCTGTTGAGGAAAAACAATGTTTGGCCCATCAATGGGCATCCCATTGACTCGCCTGAATGGTTCCTGGCAACTGCTCGTGGACAGAAATGGATCAGAGCTGGTCCCCACGACACCGACAGAGGAGTCAGCAAGAGCGCCTTGCCTGTCATCTGTGTTCAGCTAACTGGGCCTGAGAGCCAAGAACTGCACCTGATTTTGCTTATCTGTAAGGAATATGTATAAAGACAAATGTAGGACTACTGTTTTGATGTGGGGAGATAATGCACCCAGATTCCTGAGCTAAAGTAAAGCATCCTGTCCTACATGTGGTGCAGCTTAGAGATAAGAAACAGAAATAAGCAGACGTGGGACTTGGACACACTTTGTCAGCACCCACAACTGGTCACATGTGTAAAGACAAAGTCACACTTATACCATAGCATGATGGTGAAACATTAAGATGGGCTTTCACGTATGTTTTACTGTGGCATCTTCCTGCTTTACAGCCACACTTTGTCTCTTTACATGGATACACATGCACCCTGAGATCGTTTGCTAGAAAGGCCATGGCCAGTAAAGAGAGAGAATTGTGGCTCCCAACTTCACCACTTACAAACCATGGTATTAAGCACGAAAGCTATGTGTGTGAAATATTCAACATGTCCATGGCCCTGATTTCCTCATCTGTAAAATGGAAGTTATAACACTCATTTTACAGGGCTACTGTGAAAAATAAACAAGCTAGTACATGTGGCGGTCATTTACCATGCAGCCCAGGACATTACTAGGACCTTAAGTGCGGACCAAATCTGACAGCATACCCCTAGGACAAAATTCTGATCTGGGTCCCCCAAGCTGTCTTTTTACCTCACCGGCAGTGGTTCGGAGATTATACAGGTAATTTAAGTTGTTTATGCATCAATTAATCCTGTCTTCATTCAGATGCAAACATGGCTATTGACAAAGAGGTGGCAGGTAGAGCTGGTGGTGTCCTCAGATCATAAATGAAAGCCTGAAAACATTCCACAGCCACTTCCCATAGCTTTTGTTTGAGTATAAGAGACAGGGCCTTTGCGCTGGGGGTAGAGGGTGCATCTAAATTGTCTTAAATCCAAAACCAGGTTTCAAAGTCCAGGTTTTGGACCTGTAAGCCATTCTACTATCTTCTCGTCCTTTCTTCACTCCAGGGACACAGTGGGAATACAAATCCTGATCTAGGAGAGGCAACAGAAAAGCACAAACAATGCTGATGGATCTCAAAGTGGCACAACTGAAGGAGGTATTTCTGCCTAAGCAAGGCTGAGAAAGAGGCTTCCCAGAGGAAGGGCACAGCTGGGCTGGCTCTCGAAGGATGGTTTGGAGTCCACCAGATAGTCGAGGAGGAAAGAATGTCCTGGGCGGTGGGAAGAGTGTGACTGATGGGAAGCTGAGGGTGGCTGGATGCTGAGTGCAGGCACTGAGACAGGGAGATGGGATCAGAGGGGTAGACTCAGTAGGCTGTGTCCCTGCACTTGTCACTTCCTGGACAGCAGGATACATGTTTTATTAGCCCTTCTGTTTTAGCATCTAGCAGAGTCAGGCAGAGAAAGAACACGGCAGGACTGGGTTTTAGGAAGAGAGTAGAGATTAACAGCAGTATGGTTAGAGGACTGGAAGGAAGAGTATCTGGACATGCAGAGGCCAGTTTGGAGAATGCTGCTTTAGACCCAGCTACAGATGATGAGGCCTGAACTAGGACAGTGGCATGGACTTCAAGAACCAGGGCCACAGTCAGGCGATACTAAGGAGGGAATGTGACAGAAACAGAGGTGTCACGGACTTGGGCCACGTGGAAAGAGGAAGAATAAAGGATGACTGTAGGTTTCTACCTGTGGGTCTCAAAGGAAAGCATATTCTGATAGAACCTAAAAGACCATTTTGCTGGCTTTCCTTTTCTCCTTCCCTGTAAAGACAGTCCCCACTTCATGACTTATTTCTTTTTCAATATTCCAATACTTCTCTCCAATATGGCTGACCCTGTCCACTAGCATTTCTGACTCCTGGGATTTACTGTGCTTAAGAAATCAGACAGATGTGCATGTCCATCCTGGCTTTGCTACTTACACCCTTTGATGCCCAAGGAAAGTTCTTTAATCTTCTCAGCCTTCATTTCTTCATTTATAAAGAAGGGATAATACTACTTTTCCCAAAGGGTTGCCTTCGTGAATGTTACCTGAGCACAATGTCTTGTTCGTAAGTGCCCAATTAACCATGACTTCTGTTTTGTTATTTTTGTTTATTATTATTATTATGTCTCCCATTTAGCACCCTTAAGAATTTCCCTCCTGTATGGCTTCCTGTCCATGATAGCATGATTTGCCTGTGCACTGCACATCTCAAATAGTAATGTATACACAAATCACCTGAGGAATCTTGTTAAGAGGTAGATGCTAATTCAGGGAGTCTGCATTTCTCAAAATCTCCCAGGGCCTGTCAATGTGCGCTAGACCATGGATCACACTTTAAGGAATAAGGATCTAGACTCTAAACAATTCTGGAGAAGATATGCAGCTTGCAACAAATTCTGATCTAATACATATACTTCATGTTGACCAGGAAACTCTTTCTCTTACAGCACACAGTTTCATTGCAATTGCTACACTGTTTTCCTACCTATGCATTTAACTCCTGTGAATGGCAGCAACCGAAGATCAGCTAGTCTTTTGAGACTCTAAAATATTTGGAACCAAAGTGGGCATTAAAAAATAAACTCTCTTTTTATTCTGTACACAGAGAGTGAAATCCTTGCACATCCAAATGTAATAAATATATTTTTCAATGTCTGTTCCATAATTTATCACACAGTTTCTCTCTCTGCTTACTGTAGCTTATCATCAAGACAACACCAATTGGGTAAGATGAAGATGCTGCCAGTAATTTTTAATATTATGGTGAAATCATATATTTTCTTAGATGGTTGATTTGATATAAGGCTTAAGCCTCAGTCCATAAATCTTTGGGTGCTTGAGATTTGTAGTAATTTCATATTTAATCTATAGCCTATAGATACATCATCAGAACCTGAGAAATGATTAAGCAGAATTTAGGAGATAAGCATGAGAGATAGTGGATAATAACCTAATTCCCACAACACTTATAGACAGAGGACCCTGGAATGGGTAAAATATGTCAGGTGTTTGTTTTTGTAGTTGATAATTTTTACATAACTCCTAACTTGCATCCTGGGCTCCTGTGGGATGTTTTCTCAGTCATTGTGGATGCTGTCATGCTGTGAATGGCACCAAACACAAAGAAAACTGTTCCTTTTTTCTGAGCATATTAGCTGCTTAATCCTTGTAGTCATGTTTCAAAATCTCCCTCAATTATTTATCTCCTTATAGTTTAGAATTTGCCAAGGGCTGGGTATGAGAATATGAAGGTGTCCTAAAGTCTGTGACTTAGTTTTGTTTACTGTACCTATAATAGTACTTGGCCTGTAACAAATATTTTTTGAGGAATTGAATTTTGGTGTTTAATTCTTATTCATTTATTGGAAGCCACCAATAGGGTCACTCTTAAAATGTAGCATTTTTGCTTCTTTATTCCAGGCGTCTACATGAATTGTTAGTCCTGTAGCCTCCCCCGTCTCCCTTCCTGCCAGATGGACCCATCCCCGCACAGTCCTAAGGCGCTCTCAAACGCAGACACCCTGATGTTATCACTGTTACTTGCACCACATTGCAAAGGAAGAAAATGCTCCTACTTTTATAACTCAATAGTAAGCCGAGGTGAGCATGCTCAGACAGCAGTACAGCGCTATTTCACATTTGCCTTGTCTCGGCCGAAAAAAAGAATGTCTTGATTTATTCTATTTCGAGTTGCCGTGCTCTTGGGGGAATTTAGGAAATGCAAATAAACTCGACACAGCAGTGGTTGTAATCCTGTCTCCCTCCAAGAATCTTTGCTGGCTCTCCTGCCAATGCACTCCGATAGGCACCCAAACATTTTCAGTTGACTTCCCGTAAATTCTTTACCATGTGCTGTTATTCGCTATGCTTTCTGCAAAGGGATTTCAGGAAGTGAGACCTAGAAACACAGCTTCTTTCCAAACAAAACGTGTCCCCCGTAAGTTTCAGACCAAGGCTGCTCGCAGAAAGCTTGTTCCCTCTCTGGCCAAGGCATTACCTGTCTGCCTCCCCCCTCTGGAAACTCAAGGAAACCTGAGCTCTTTTCCTCATTGAGAATAAAAGCCAAGGAATAATATGTCCTTAAACTATAATTTGCTTGCATTCGAAGGCTTCCTATCCAACACCACAATAGTCCTCTACATAAATCAGATTTATTTATTCATAGGCACTAACATTCCATTACTTTCATCAAAACCAGTCAAGCTGCATTCAGCGGTTTCTGCAGTCTTATAAACTAACTGGAAAAGCAATTAACATTCGCCAGCAATTTAGACAGCGGGCAGAGGGCGCGGGACCCCACCACACTCTCGATAACACAACCTCTGTAGGCGGATGGCGGTGCAAAATGACTGCTCCTCTGTGTCGAGGGAGATAAGAGAAGTGACACAGATTAAAACAAATTGTTGATCCATACCAGGGAGAAGCTAGGGAAACAATAGAAGTAAAAGCATAAATGTCAATTTGGGATGATAAAGGATACAATCTAAATGTAATATGAGAGGCCCCCAGACAAAAGCAAGAAATAGAGATTGCACATTAGTGAAGTATCAAAGTACTGGAGCATCATAATACACACACGCACGCACGCCGCGTCATCTGCTCCCAGCATATGAAAACACAAGCAACACATTGTTGATTGCTCAGCAAACCCAATTATGAATTAACTCGCTATTGCAGAAATTCTCCAAAATTATGCTCATTTCAAGCTGCTCGGAAGAACATTTCGTCCCCGTGGTAACTTTGCTTCCCATATTGGCTTCATTCTCCTGCTCCTTTTTCTTCTAAGTGCCTACAGGCTACAGGAAAAAAAAAAAAAAACAAAACAGAAAAAAACGAACTGCTCTGGTTGTCAGCCTAACAGAGAGGTTCTGGCCAAATGCTTACTAGTCTCTCTGATAGAAAGATTAAGAGTGAGGTCAGCCCACAAGGTCACCATCTCGGCTTCCAAAACACTGCCGCACGGCTCCTGCCTCCCTCCTTGGCAACGTGCTTGATAAGTCAAGATCTGAGAATTCATTCCTGATTACTCGAGTGTCAATTCTAGTCCTGCCTTTATGGTGACAAAAATCAAACTGCGGCTCAGCTGCGGCTCTGTCTAATATAACAGCCGCAGCTTGCTAACGTGGTAGGCAGAGCCTACAGGGAGGCGTGCAGGGGTACGGAGTCCCACCATCCTCGCAGACCAGGGTAGCGTCTCACTCCTGACGGGCAGAATGGTTATTAATTGCCAGTGCGTCCCGGGGAATCAGCCACCAGCCACATCCTCAGAATGTTCTGTGTTTGCTCAATACACATCTCAGAGCTTCTTTTTAAGGCTGAGTGGTAACTGTTTTTATTCACTCAACATAACTGCTCTGCTTTCATAAAAAAGAGAAGTATAAATAAACCCTTCTTGATCTCATCGATGTGATGCCAAAAATGCATATAGAAATCAATGTCTCGAAAAGCAGGCAATGAGTCGTCTCATTACTGTCTAACCCTCACTGAGCACTAACTTTGTGCTCAATGGCATAAACCAATAAGCAGAGGTTGTCGTTATTATTGTCCTCGATGGCTAATAATAGTAATACCACCGATAATAGTAGTAATAAACATAGAATAATATTGGGGTGGTTACAGAAAGATTCTTCACTTTACAAAATAATTTGTTGCAAGGTTCCCTCATAGAGGCTTTCTTCAACACGTTGAAATCTTATTTATCTTTAAAGTCAGCTCAGTCTGGTCACTGCATGTGAAACGCAAGGCCACCTGCTTGGCGAGGGAGACAGACAAGCGTGAGCTACACCTTACAGAGAAGGCTTCTTTTTTCCTCCCACTGAGCTACGAACTTGGGGGGCAAGAGCTGCGCCACTCACCAGACGAAGTGCTCTACATTTTATTATTTCTCCTCACCACAAAATCCCCATTTTATGGGGGAAGACCCTGAGACTCAGACAGGTGAGGTGGGTTTCCCGAGGTCACAGGCAAGCAGGTGGCAGCCCTTTGCCTCAAGTCTGTCGTGCGTCGCTCCTCCTACTCCCTTATCTGAGGTAGAAAAAAATTCCTTAAACTTGGTGACTATTATTTTTAAAAATCCCTGCCTAGGGACACCGCCAGGTTCCCGATTCACAAATGAAGTCGATGCTACACACCTATGGGGTTCAGAGCACTCAAGTGCTCACACCAACGGCTCATCGGGGGTGAAGCGTTTGCGTCAAATTGCCCCTTGTTTGGCATCTTGAGGAGATTTTCTTCTGGGCCAGAACGGGGATTTGCAAATCACCCCAGAGCCCACAGGCGACTCGTTGGGGAAGCCAGTGTCTCACTCTACCTCAGTTTCCACGTCATAATTTAGGAGTGAGGGGAAGGGAGTGGCAGGGGAGGAGGGAAAGTAAGTTGCTATGAGAATTCCTCCTTTCAAAAAATTGTCAGGTGCTGCTGAGGCCCGTCAGCATCAAAGAAAGGCTGCTCTTTGCTGGTACAGTATCCCTCCTTCAGGGGAAGCTTTTCCTTCCTGTCCCCTCCTAACCCTGTGTCGGGGTTACACCCCTGAGAAACCAGAGCAGCTCCTTGCTTAAGCGACAACACCCAAGCCAGGCGGGGCCGGCGACGCTGCCATCGGTGGCTGCGGTTGCTGCTCTGTGGATGCGGGGTCTGGGCCGGTGGCTTGGCTCACCCTGAGAAGACACTGAGCTGCAGAGTGAAGGGCAGTGGGCCACCGAGAGTAAGTGAGGCCTCCCACGGGTTTTCTTCTCTTTCTCTCTTTTTCTTTTTGGTTCTGAGGCCTCCCTCCCTTCCTCTCAGGAAGATCCGAGCTCCCGCTCACGGGCATCTCAGCCTTTCAAGGTGAACTCTACTCCTGGAGACGCGCCCCTCCTCGGCAGAGGCTGGGGGAGAAGGGAGGGAGGGGGCCAGATCAAAGCTGGCTTTGAAGTGAGTATAATTTTTGGAATGTTGCTAAGAGTGTAACACACAGTTCAGCAGGAAATTGGCTCTGGAAACAGCTTTGTAGTTGCTCCCCAGGACTGATGATTTCCCTGACCTGGTGGCAAAGGTGCGGCCGAGCAGTAGGGGAGATGGAGATTGCTGACTCTCGCTGATCTGATTTACATTTTTCACCAGCCGAGTCTTTGGCTCTGACTCTCCGAGGAAGAATGCAGTGCAATAATGTCCGGAACAAACCCCTGAAGAAACCAGGGGGCTTTCAACGGACCCTGTGCTGGTTCCAAGACTGAGCATAAAGGGCAATGAGAATGTGAATACTTCGCTTCCTGCGGCGGATTGGATAAAGCAAGCCATGTAGTGACAAAGGCGGTGACCCTTCATTGACTGTTTATGATGTGTCAGACCCCAGGCTGAGTGACATTATATAATAATCATGTGACGATCCCTGAAAAGTGTTTAGCACAGTGCCTGGCACAAGGCAAGTGCTCAGTATCTGTTATAGCTTCTTTATTCCACATCCCAAACATACAAATTAGGTATTTTAAAAAAAAAATCCTCATTTTATAGATAAGGAAACTGAAGCCCCCAGAGACCAAGAAGCTTCCCTTAGGTCAGGTGATTGGCAGTACAGATGATCAAACGCACATACAGTGGAATCCAAGCCCACATTTCTTCCTCATATATCATGTCAATTGCACGGACAGGATTAGTTAACAGCAAAGTCCATTTTGGAACAGTTAATACCCCTCAAGTCAAGGAAATGCAATCTTTTCATGAAATAAAATCTTGAGTGTTTACTTATAGAAAGAGAAATAGAGAACAGATAGTTTTTCTTGTTAGTACACAAGTTTTCTCTCTCAGGGATGCTATGCAGGCTGATGGTGTTCTGTCCTTCTGGTTTATGCCTTTAATTTCTGTTGTTTTTGTTGTAAGGGGAGGGATTAGAGAGCGGGGATTAGGGGGATAATTGGTGAATCGATCCGGGGGCACAAAAAGATTTCGCTGGGAAAGTGAGATCCAGCCGCACGCTTCAAATATCAGCAGAGAACAGAGGCCAGTGCCAGCAGAAGGGAGCGGGGAGCTGGTGGGGCTGTAGGGAGAAAAGCAATTCAATATGGAGTGAACTTCACCGAACAGGAGGGGAAAAGACACTTCCAAGAACAGATTCAGACACCTTACATGAAAGCTCTGTTGGGATGAGATCTGACCATATGTTGTCAAGGATTTAATTTTTTCTTCTTTCTCCTGTCTCTCCATCTCCCATCCCTACTGCCGTGGACTAAAGCCCCTTTTGCCAACACCGTGTCTAGCTGTGCTTCGTGTGTCATTTGGGCTCTACCTCTTTCTGTAGTGCCGGACCTTGAGAAGCTAGCGCCGGAGGCCGGGGAAACACCAGGTTCCCTCCCTGCCTCGCTCCGTGCTGATGTCTTCTCATCCCCATCAGGAACAAGGGGGACTGGGAAAGACGTGTGGTGGCTGGGATGATGGGCCCCTAAAGATGCCCCCATCTTCATCATCAAAACCTGTGAATATGTTGAGTTAAGTGATGTCATGGGTTAAATTTTGTCCATCCCCCAAAAAGATATGTTGATGTCCTAACCCTCAGTACCTCAGAATGAGAGCTTATTTGAAAATCGGGTCATTGCAGATATATCTAGTTAAGATAAGGTCATACTGGAGCAGGGTGGGCTCCTAATCCCAAATGACTATTGTCCTTATAAGAAGATGGCCACGTGGGAACAGAAAGAGACACAGGGAGAATGTCACGTGATCATGCAGGTAAAGACTGGAGTGCTGCAGCCACCAGCCAAGGAACTCCAGAGACTGCCGGCAAGCCACCAGGAGCTGGAAGAGCCAAGGAAGGATTCCCCTTCCAGGTTTCACAGAAAGCATGGCCTTGCTGACCCTCGAGTTTTGGTTTCTAGCCTCTAGCACTGTGAGACAATACAGATCTGCTGTTTTAAGCCACTCCCTTTGTGGTACTTTGCTATTACAGACCTGGGAAACAAATGGATAGCAAGAGAAATGAAGGCTACAAATGGAATTACTGTTGACAATCAGCTGGCTTTGAGACGGGAAGATTATCCTGGATTATCTGGGCGGACCCAGTGTAATCTAAAGGGTCCTTATGAAGGAAAGAGGGAGGCAGAAGACAGAGAACCGGAGAGATAGCAGCATAGGAGTGACTCAGTCTAATGGTGTTGGCTTTGAATATAGACGAGGGGCATGAACCAGGGAGTGCAGGCGACCTCCCAAATCTGGAAAAAGAAGGAAACGTATTCCTCCCAGAGAAAAGAATGCAGCCCTATGGACATCTTGATTTTAGCCTAAGTGAAGCCATGTTGTAGTTCTGACTTCCAGAACTCTACGATTATAAATGCATGTTGTATTAAGCCGCCAAATTGGGGGAATTTGCTGCAGTAGTCATGGAAAACTACGACAGGGAGGTGATGCCAAACTGCACAAGTAAAACTCAGAGAGGCCAGGGGCCCCCAAGGCCAGTGCAATATAAGAGGAAACAGGAAGACTCCACTCTCCTCCCCTTCCCACCTTTCTAGCCCTTCAATTTACAGCACACAAATGACTGTCTCTTCTATACACATATAACAATAAGAGTAGTAATAATAATACTAGCTGCTAACACTTATTGATTGCTCACCAGACACAAGCACCATTTTTAGCAGCACTTAACATACGGGATCTCTTTTAATCCTTACAACAATCTTAGGTATTAGGCTCTGCTCTTATCTCCATTTTACTGATAAGAAGACAGAGGCAATAAAGATTAAATAACTTGACCTAGATTACAAAGCTAGTCAATGGTGCAGTCTTGCTGGACAGAAATGGCAGCTGGGTGGGTTATCACAGACGTTCCTGGAATGAATAGGCTTCCTGGGGATGGGATGGCCAGACTGAGCTGGACAACAAGATGCACCTTTCTCCTTCCTGCCTGTGAAAACATCAGGAGAGGAAATGCACATTGCAAGTTGCTGTCTATCTCAGTTTAAGAATTCTATTGTTTCAATTTCCCCACCACAAACTAGTAGTACATCAACGCTGAAGATATTCAAAATCTTGAAGATACTCTCGATTCAAAGTTGGCAGTAAAGGGATTGAGAAATGGGAACATGCTGCTTTTTTCTCCCTATTTCAAATGTGGTGCCAATATCCTGTCGAGAAAAGGATAAAAAGAGCGTCTGCATAAATAAATATGCTTTGTAACACCACTTAAACTTATTCTTCTTGCCCAATATGAAAACATGATTGGTGACAGTTTGTGAAACTTGCTTCTTCTACTGCTTTATCAAAGTTTATAAAACCCACTGATCTTTGGCACGAAGTCAACACACTGAAATCCCATGCAAAGAAGATGAAGTCAGCCCATCAGAGCGTAGTCAATGACTCCAGGTTGTGCTAGAAAAAGAGGCAGGAGGATGTAGAGTTAAAGTAACCCCCTAGCCAGAGCCTGGGGAGCTCTGGCAAGTGCCCCATGGTTTTCAGTGTGGTGGTACAGCTCTACTTGCTGAGGTTGCTGCATGGCTTTGCAGGAATGTGGGAGTGCTAAGGAATAAACACGTCCAGGCCTTTTACGAGATATCCCCTCATTCATCACTCCATGCCTGCCTGAACCTTTCTTGCTGCTTGGCTGGTCCTGTTCCACCTGGGAATGCCTTTTCCTTTCCCTGTCTTTTCCCAAGGTTTACCAGTGGCTTGCACAAGGAATAATGATGAACAAAATGTGTACACCAGGTAAATCACCCCACCTCTCCACTTGCTCTTGGGAGAAGGAAGGAAAGGTACTGTGAATTTCTATATTCAGAATCACAGTGTTCTAAAATTAGAAGGTTTTAGCCCTTCCCTTTGCTTCACACCCTAATATGTAACTTACCTCTAATGTGTTCCTTTGTTACCTCTGAAATTTTTTCATACCCATGAGATGCTAGGGTCTCAGAACACAGAGACAGCAGACTTGTGCCCTGTCCTTTGGGAGTTTATTGTCTGCAAAAGAAATGTGCAGAATCACATCTCATTCACTCACTGCCTCTTCTTACTCCCTTTGGATAACTGATTTAGGCCACGTGTGTTTAGTGAGTGTTTACTATGTGCTAGCACTGTACTGGTTGCTGGGGATCAACAATGACCTAGAGAAGCATGGGGCCTGCTCCCAAAGAATTTCAGTCAAGAGAAATCTACGTGTCCATCACTGGATGAATGGATAAAGAAAATGTGGTGTATATACACAATAGAACACTATTTAGCCTTTAAAGAGAAGGAAATCCTGTCATTAGTGACTTGAACCTGGAGGATATTATGTTAAGTGAAATAAGAAAGGCACAGAAAGACAAATACTATGCATCTCACTTATATATAAAAAAGATCAACTCACAGAAACAGAGGGTAGAATGGTGGTTACCAGAGTTGAGCAGGGTGGGGTGGGGGGAGGAGATTGGGGAGATGTTGGTCAAAGGATACAAACTTTCAGTTAGAAGGAGAAATGAGCTCAAGATGTCTATTGTGCAACAGGGGGATCATAGTTAATAACAATGTATTGTGCACTTGAAAACTACCGAGTAGATTTTAAGTGTTCTTACTACAAAAAATGATAAGTGTGTAAAGTAATAGATATGTCAATTAGCTTGATTTGGCCATTCCACAATGTGTGTAATATATATATATATGTATATATCAAAATAATCATGTTATACACTGTAAATATATATAATTTTTATTTGTCAATTTAAAAAATAAATAAAAGCCTGTTGAAAAGAAAAGAGAAACGTAAAATGAATCATTCATAGGTTGTAAGCCACCGTCCCTGGTTGTACATATTTCTGTAGTCTGATAGTGCCCCTGGAGGACAAGGACACTGCCTGGCACACAGCAAACATCAATAAATATTCACGGCATGAATGACTTGGAATTGACTTACTGCACCCCATCATAGGTACTCCTGCCCCAGTGCTCCTGGGACCAAGCAAGACCACTGCAGGTGCATTTCCAATGCCTAACCCAGAGTAGGTGCCCAACAGATATTTGCTAACTTCATTTGGGTTTCTCACCTCGCTACGCACTCTACCGCGTGCACTGTCATTTTTGTGAAACAACTCTACTCTACAGTAACAATTAAAGCCATAGGCAGTTACATTCATCTCAAGTAAAACCTGATATGATTGTACCTTACCACAAAAGAAAACATAAAATCACTCTTAATTCTAGAGATTGTTGCAGTTGGGAAAAAAAATTTAAATCTTCTAATAAGAAGTTTACATTTTGAGCTCTTAATAACAGGTTTTTGATGCATAAACATGCTTTTTCCTAGGGTTTGTTTAACCAAAAAAATATGTATTCATAAATTGCATAGTCCTCAATTTAGCAGAGATCCAAAGAGAATCTGAGAGTAATGATAGGTTCGTACTCTTATGAATTTAACTGTGCTGCCATGGATTTACTTATTTTAATGTAACTTAGGATAAATTATTCCTCTATAAATATAACTCCTTCAAGATTAAGAATATTTCATTCTGTGGAATGACACTATGTAGTATCAGTATTCAAGACAAAGGATGCTAAGCATTCAGAACTATCTGCCCCATGGAAGAGTGATTTAATAATAGTAAAATTGTACTATGAAGGTTGTATTTTCCTTTTTTGGAGGAAATAAATATAAACTGAGCTATAAGTTAGTGAATTTCAATGATGGCTCTTTTTGTGCAAGAACGGTTTGGATCTTGGAGCCACAGAGAACTGCAAAGATTTTAGAAGGTTTTTTTTTTCTCCAAACAGAACCTACTTTGCATGACTTTATTCTTTTTGTTTGTAATAGAGGGAAAGAGAATATTAAATACATATTTTGGAGAGGCAGTTATAATAGGTTTTGGCATTTGTGATTACCCCAGGGACTCACATCTGTGAGATTGCCATTTTATGTGATATTGCCCTGAGTGGCAAGGGTATTTCATCTTGCGTGCCAATTCTGATTGATTGGTAGTGGCTGCCTGGAGAACTGTTGAGAAGTATTGGCAGGCTGCATCTGTTCCCAGTGGGAAAGAGGGCTGTGATCGATTAGCAATGTCTGCCCTGGGTGCAAGAATAAGAAATGGTGGCACGTGTGCCCAGTATCTGCCAAAATGGAGATAATTCCAAAACTAAGCGAGAAAATTTTCATTGCGTTGGCATTGGAGATAGGTAAATTAAGCCACACATCCAAATGGGCCAGATTTTTATAGAAGTCAAAATCTAGTCTTGTGGGAGGCCTACAAGATAAAGTCATAGGTGAGTAATTGTATAACAGTAAGCAAATCTGCCCTTCAAAATAAAAAAAAAATTGACACAAAGTCTTACGTTTTGCACAAATGTATTCATGCTGGGAAAAAAAGCCTTACTCACAATTTCAAAGCCAGGTGTTAACTTCAGAAGGCTTAATTTTTCCGTGACCATGTGACTTCAATAGTCTATCCTTTGTTCTATGGTGATATAAGCGCTATCCTAAACTTACTTTTTTCTTCTTTGAAATAAAATTACTTGTTCAAAAGTCTATTTCTGGTTTGCATGTTAAAATCTAGACGTTTGGGTGATAATAAAACACTTTAATCTTTGTGTTCAAATCCCAAATATTTGAGGTTTTTTTAAAATATAAAATTAGATTTCTAATCTTTGCAAATGCAGATTTGTTGATTGATTGTTAAATAAAGATTGGCCCTTAAGGCTCTAAGAGACTTTTAAACTAAAGTGTACTGACAAATAAGAATTAGTGACCACACAATTATAAATGAAAGCAATAGCTGAATCCTGAAAACACAGATTTCTCTATGAGTAATTTTATGGGGCCATTGCAACAATGCTTTGATAATCCTTCATTCCTTTAAGAAGGGAGATTAAACACAAGTGATTACATTATGCAGCAAGACAAAGGCAACGTAGTTAATATTTTGAAAGTACAGCAATAATCACACATTCGGTGCACTTCCCTTTCAAAAGTCCACCTATAAACTCTGACACAGGATAAAGTAAAAAAGAAACAAAATAAAACTTCTGTGTGCCATTCAGGATTTAAAAATTATGCTGTGAGGTTCTAGTTTGTTCCCTTTTCTTCCTTTAGAAAAGGGAACTCTCTCCCTTGGAAAAGAATAAAACCGTTTCAAATTTTATTTTAAAAAAAGAGAAAAAATGAAAATATAAAACTCAGCAGAAATGTCACACTGAGGAATCATAATAAGCATTAAATATTATTTAAGTCATGCATAACCACCAAAATATATGAACCCTTTTCATAAACTGAAAGGCACTGTATTCAGCAGATTATGGGCCTCAAATGCTGAACTAAGGAAAGCCCCTACAATGCCAGTATAGAGGCCGTGTAGCCCTAAAGATTAACCCTGATTCGGGGTAGTGTCCCCTCCAAGCAAGCAATATACTCTGCCTGGAGAACTGCCAAGCTTGGGCTTCCTTTTCTCTTTCCTCAGGGCATATTTGTTGAGAACCTATATAGTGAAGACTGTGTTCAGGAGAGCAGGGGAGTGAGAAATTGAAAGAGAGAGGGAAGGAGAAAGAAGACAGAAAAAAGAGAGAAAGAGAGGGAGAGAAAGGAAGAGAAGAGAATCCTTCTCCTCCAAGGATGGATGGCCGGCTGAGGCCCTGCCAATAGTCTACAGACAACATTTTTAGTCATCTGTTGATAACAGAATGTGTGGTTCTAACACGAGAAAGCCTAGAAGAGAGTGATTCTGAAAACCAAGAATTGGCTAGAAATATTATACCTACAATCAGAGGAAATGCTCCGGTCAAAAGCTATCTTTAATTATAGGCAGACAGAGATCATCGAGTTGAACATCCTCATTTTAACAAATGAGGAAACTGAGTCATATGAACAAGTGAGCTGTTCTGTTATGGTTGTCTTTCTATAAGACATAGAGTGCCTTTATGAACCAGAGAAATTCATGTCTTCCTAAGAGCTTCAATGTCATCTAGATTTAATTAATTTAGGGCAGCACCATTTTAAAAAACTGTTTGTATGGCTACGAATGCAAAGTTGGTGATACCGTGATCTCTGTGGTGGGGCTGTAGGAGAGAGGATGGAATAACGTCTCTTCCTAAACTCTTAGTTCATATAAATCTACTCTACAAATTTACAAAAGTACGTATTTTCATTTTTAGGATGATCTAAACAAAATGAATAAATGCTAAAGGATCATCTTGACCAAAAAGTTTTTTTTCTTTGCCTACTATTATTTATACCTCTTTTTATTGAGTTGGTGTCTAAGAGATAACATTTAAAGTGGCAATGCACACCTTTCAATGCGATATTTTGCAAATTAGGGTCTGTGACTTTTTAAAATTGAGATAGAAAGATAGGAAGTGTAGAATTTCAGATTTATGCTCTTTGAAGTTGATATGCTCCCTTTAGTTTAGATTTCACTGGCTGCATCCTCTAGGATAGACATTGCGTTTCGATTGGATTCTAAGTCAGGTCTCAGAAGTATCTGCTCCCCCTCTACCATCCCCCTTTTTCTAACTTTCCCTTCTCTCTTTTTTTAATCAAAGGAATGTAATGTAGCCAATCAGCAGAGAGCCTAAAAGGAGAAATAAGAAGCAACAGGGGGCACCATTCACATTGTTCACCCCTGATGCACAACTTTACATAAAAAACAATGTGAATGGAGCTCACCCACTGCGTGTACCCACCGCGCTGAGTACACTCCTGCCTGCATCCGATGGCCCATGTGGAGTCAAGATCCTGACTCTTAAGCCTCATTACAGACAGGCTGAGGCCAGAGTGGGTAGGAGGTGCAGATGATTGCTTCGAAATGTTGACCTTGAGTAGTTTTGTCAAAGAAGAAATTGAGGGGTTTGATCGCGGCCACTGAGTTCAGGGTTGGTGGGGAGTGGCGCCTTTCTCAGAAAATCAGGGGCTGCACTTGGGCAAACAGGTGCACAGGCTAATTGTCAGCTCCCTGGTGGGGCTTGCTAGTCACTGGAGAGCAGGCTTGCACCTTAGGAGCTCTTTGAAATGTTCACTGATTTGATTGTTTAGCACCACCCACAAGAGGTTCTTAATTGCATTCCTAGAGCAGGGCTTTCTATGGAAATTACTTAAAACACAGCTTAAGTGTTAAAGCTGAACTGTGTAATGTGCAATTGAGGGTTTTTATTTTATTTTATTTTATTTTAAATAACCTCACTCCTGGCTGCCTCCTTGTAGGAAGCTCTGACAGGTTCAGTGGGAAATCTTGGGGCTGGCGCACATTATAAGTTATCTCCTGCAGGGTTGGCAGGTGTGAGCTATGTCAAATAAATTTATTACAGTCTGTGCTAATAATGAAAATTATAGAAAAGCTAGATGAAAGTGCTCTACAGCCAGCTAATTTGAAGCTACCTTACTAGACAATAACAAGCTCCTAACAGTTTTTCCTTTTTTTAAAAAACACTAATTATGCTTAATGTTCCCTGTCGCATTAGCTTTCATGGTAATTATATTTCAAAACTTTTGCAATTAGGGTGCAGTTAATATTGTGGAATATTGCAATTATTTTTCATTGTGACACCTCTATTGAAAGCTGGTGGCATAATGATCACATTGTTCAACTAAATCAGAACTGTAGAAATATGGCAAATGAACCAATTACACATTATTATTTCTAATTACAGATAATGTCATTTTCTCCACTTTTGTCCAAAAGAATTTCTCAAACACAGATATCCCAAATTCTCCTATTTGTAAAGCCTCCCTCGTTTTCTCATCCACACATTGGTATATTCTTATATCAGTGCCTTGAGTGCTAAATTTAAAAAGGTCTCGTAGGGATTTCTTGACTTTTCTTCTCCCGTCTCCAGCCCCCTCCGGTGGAGTTTTTAAGCCAGATGCTCTCATCAGAAACTCTCAGCCTTGGCCCAGCTACTGACAGCATGCCACCATTATGAGCTGGTGTGAACTTAGCTTCTCATAATCATCTTTCATGATGGCTCATTTTTATTCATTCAACAGGTCTAACCTCTCATCCCAGTGAAGATTCATTAGTAGTGACTGGATGTATCTCAAATGCCTTCTAAATAGCACCTTTGCCCCTTTCCACCGCCAAACGATGAGGTTGAAAGTTGAATTTTCAGACTATTTATGTATTTCCAACTGTCTAGAAATGGAATAGACACTGACAGTGTTTCTAGGAAACAGTTATGCTTAGATTTGGGGATTTTTTTCCTTTTTTACTTCTAGTTTTCCCATACATGCCCACCCTGATAATAATGACTGAGACTGTGAGATCATTTATGGACTCAACATTTCAGATTATATATGGTATGAAATGCTGTTCAGCTTTATCCTACAACCATGTCTTGAAATGTACATGCCAGGTATTAGCATCTAGTTTCACAGACAAGGAACCTAAAGCCTAAAGAGTTGTCCAAGATGTTACACTTAGTCTGTGGCTACTAAACTGAGAGAAGGAAGCTTCTTTGCCTCTTAACCACAAACCATATAGTCAAAGTGATCAACTGTCCCTTTTGGGGAAGGGTTTTTAGGATAAGGCATTTTCAGTGCTAGCACCAGGACAGTCCCTGGCAAACTGGGACCATTGGTCACCCTACGTACAGTTTGAGTTAACTTGTCTGTGAACTGGGAAACATAAAAGATGCTTCATACAGTGGGCTCCCTTTAAATTCTGAGTTTTCTGAATACAAGGCAGAGACACAATGGGAAATGGAGAAAAATAAATAAAAATGATCCTAAAGCTGGATGCAATCATCTTCTGACGCTGTTTTCTGATTAGCTCATAATCTCTGTGTGGGGCAGAGCTGGGCATTGTTCCTCACACAAGCGCCAGCACGTTGGTCATAGTATCCAGGCTATGGTAGGGACTCGATACATATTTGTGAAATAATATTACTAATAGTAAGAGCTTGCATTTATAGAGTCCTTATTAAATTACTTTGCTAATGCTTAAGTGCATTTTCTCATTTAATAAACTCATCAATACACTACAGAAAAAGCATTGTGCTACTTTTACCCCTTCTGTACCAATGAGGAAACCAAGACACAGAGTCTGGGTGACTTGTTCACCATTGCCCAGGCAGGATGTGGGGGAGGCTATGGGGACACAGGTCTGGTGATCCTACAACCCACGCTCTTAGCCACATGGTGGCACTTTGGAAAGAGGATCTAACCCCTTGGTAGTTTTGACTCTCTCAGATTTCTAAGATAAAGCATCTAATTTAGAGGAAACGATTTTCTATTTTCCTGCCTGGAGGACAGAAATAGGCGTACTTTTTCTGCTTGCCCATATTCACGGGATAGCAGACAAGCTTCCCAGGTACCTAGCAATGCTTGGAATTCCTTTGTAATCTAGTCTAGATTAAAGTCACCTCTCAAATGAACTACTACAACAGCCTCCTAACTAGTTCTCCTGTTTCAATTCTTGCCACCATCCAATCCTCTGTTGAGCCAGAGTGATCTGTAAATACTTAAGTTTGAGCATGCCCCACCTTGTTTAAAAACCCACCAATAACTTCCCATTGCAATGAAAACAAAACCTCTTACCGTTGCTTGTTTCAACACTTATCAAACATTAATGTCCATTTCCATGAACCACCTGAGAATCAAAATTCAGAAGGTCTTGCTGCAGAAGGTTTGGATTCTGTATTTCTAAGAAGCTCCCAGCTGCTGCCGCTGGTCTGACCCAACCCCACTTTTCTGTCTCATGTAGGACTTCTCTCCCCTGCCTGGTTACCTCCAGGTTGTATTTCTTCTAGTTCCTCAATATAACCAAGAACTTCCGTATCTTAGAATCTTTTCCTTGAGTCCTTTACCTGAAAGGACCCTACCCCCACCCCAGCAACCCAAACCTTGTCACATTGTAACTGAAATGTTACTTTTCAGGTTTCAGTTAAAAAGTCACCTCAAAGGCCTTTCTTTTCTCTATTCTATTGAAGTAGGTGTCTTTGTGTGATTTTCTATCTTAGCACCCTGTATGTTTCTGGCATAGCACTCACACCGATAATCATCGTATTTTCCAAATACAAATTCCAAAATTTTAAATTCTTCTGTAGAATAGACACTTCATGAGACCAGAGGCCACATCTTCCTTGGTACCGTTGAGCCCATAGTGCTTAGAAGCTGCTGGCTTGGGGAGGCATGCAATGATTATCAGCTGAAGGGATGTGCTATTTAGTTGAATAGCAGATTTACTTTTGTTTTTGCATTAAGGCATCTTGATTTTATATACAGTTTTTTTCCAGTCTCAGAAATCTTATTGAATCTTGACAAAGTACAACTGTATATATTTATGGGGTAGAAAGTGATGCTGTGATATATGTATACAACTTGAAATGATTGAATCACGCTAATTAACATATCCATCACCTCAAATACTTATCATTTATGGTAGATTTACTTAAAGTGCAACAAAACATTCATGGGAATCGCTACTGTTTAAACTGCATTTCCCTTAGGCTGCCAAAGCTATTTTTCCCAGGAGTACAGAATAATGTGTAAAAATGCCAGATTTGTTTTCCTGTTCGGAACAAATACAGGCAACCTAAATGCCCTGCTCTTTTTATATGAAGTGGGGGAGTACAAAGGCAAACTGTCACACACCATCACTTTCCAGGCAGAGCTGAAGCATTGCAATATGAAAACAGGTTCCCCTTCATAAGATACAGAGAGTGCCAAAACATTTAAGTGACATCAGGTCTCATTCTCGATGAGTCGGCTGCCATAACACTTTATTTATACAACTCATTCCATTTCTCCCAGGAGTTCTACAATCATCTTATCAGTTTTCCTCTTGAGGAGGTAACTCTGTAGGAGGGATTAATCCTCTTATGCTGGGGCAGCCCCAGGAAGTGAGTTACATTATCTGTGTCACAGAGGCAGGAACTGGGGCCCAGAGGAGGCTGGAACGGCTTTGAATCTGATATCCTGCAGAGGGGAAGGTAACTAGAATGACAGGGCCACCAACTGCTCCAACTATGGGAGCAGAGCTCTCTCCTCCAGCCGGCCTTCAGGATTCCAACCCCAGTCTACACCTTGAGAAGACGGTTTCCAAACCCTCTGTAATGTTTGTGTAGTATTTCCCACACTTTGCTTTAAGTAGTTAGGTTTATTGACGGTGACAGTCTGGTATACCTTGCATACTCATTGCAGCTTCTTGGGACAAAGGATATGTGCCCATGTACCCCACCCCACTCCCTACCACCCCACTCACACGCACAAACACCCAGAACCTGCTCCTAAAAACGCTATTGCTTGTTGACAGAGTTCCTCTTAGCCAAATTCACGATGGCCTGAAGACATGGAAGGGAATTTAGTTCTCAAAATGAACCTCGATCAGGGGTATAGAGGAAGCAATATCCCCTGTTACTCAGGATATGTGTAAACAGGCTCATTTGTACACTGTTGGTTTCTATGCTGCTATCACATTTTGTTGGCAATATATTATAGAAAGCTTTAGAAAGATTAATTGCCTATGATCTTATATTTCTATTAATACTTCTATAATTTTATTTTAAGGAAATTCTTATAGATACACAAAGTTTTTTTTTTTTTTTTTTTTGAGGAGAAGGAAAGAGGAGTGTATTAAATTGCTGGCAAATGAGGAGGTTGGCAGACTCCTGTCTGTAAAGTTATTTTTATGTAAGGATAATCTTTGCAGTGATTTTTTTTTTAATGGCAAAAAATTAAAGCAGCAAAAATGCTTGACAAAAGGGAGGTGTAAGTAAATTGTGATATGTCACATCGATTGAAGAACATTAATATGGTGCTCTAGAATAATATTTAATAACATACTATAATATTAATAACTATTACTTATGAAGCAATTATGACTGTAGCAGGTATATCAAATGCACATTAAACACATGAATTTATTTTCCTTCACAAGAACATTATGAGATGGGTACTACTATTGCTCCCATTTTACAGATTAGGAAACTGAGGCTAGAGAGATCAAGTATTAATAACTACTTGAGGTCACACTGCTAGTAAGCATTAGTCTGGTTTCCAACTCAGTGCCCAAACTCCTGACCACGGCACCATTGTATGCTGGTTCACAGTGCTGTATGTTGCCACACGAAAAAGGAGTCCATAGAGTATTTGAAAGCCTGATATTTGACAACTGTAAAAATACGTAATTATATAGAATTATATAATACATATTGTATTATATATAATAAATAATGAATATGATGTATTTTTCTCTTCATCCTTACATCAACAAATACTTGTTGAGTGCCTCACCTGTGCTAGGAACAGTTCTAAGTGCTAGCAATCCAGTCGTGGACAATTATGACAAACTGAATAAAAGAGAGAGAGAAAAGAAAGCTGTATATCAGAGGGTAACAGCGACAATCACTGGGTGTGCAGTTTTGTCTCCTTAAGTCCTGTGTGCATATTGCGGTTGCTCTCCCACGTTTGCAGACTGCAGAGACGCAGCATAGCTAAGACCAGGGTGACGATACTTAGCAATGATACTACGTACTTTTCAAAGTAACTAGAAGAGAGGACTTAAAAGGACACCGACACACAAAAATGGTAAACGCTCAGGGTGATAGACACCCCAATTGCCCTGAGCTGATCATTACACATTCTCTGCAGGTAACGAACACTCACATGTACTCTGTAAATATAAATATTACTATATATCAATAAAAGGAGGAAAAAAGAAAAAAAAAAGCATGTCTAATTCATGTCATTAATGAGAAAAAAATAAAGGAATTAAAAGGCATACACATTTCCAAAAAAAAGGCATCTCAGGCCCTTTTTTATGCTCTTGTCACCACCCAGGGAGGATCCCCACGACTAGGTCCAGTGCTGCCAACCTCTGACAGAAAAGTCCCCTGGGCTGTCACCGCTGTCTCCTCTGGCCTCACTCCCACTTCACTCCCCCCTACACTGCGCAGTCTTCCTGTTTCCAGAGCCTTCCGTCAGGACGGGACACGCCACGCTGGCTGAAGGCTTGACCTATTTCAGACAATCTTTCTCTGCCCGGGTCCTAACCAGGTACTTATCAACCAACCCAGTCATTAACAAGGAAATTAACAGTTTGAAAACAGGGCCACCCCTCCAATCCTTCCACTTCAAAAACGAAACTATGTCCTCCTCCTCTACCCGTGCTCGTTTGTGAAGAATTCTCACAGCCAACTTTCACTTCCAAACATGGGGAAATGATGTTTTCAAAACCTTGCATTTATAAATCACGACCCCGATTCCCAACTTTTACTTTGGATCATCAGAGTAGCCAGCCCTCAGGAGAAAACATACACAAATCATAGAAGTTTTCATGCCAGGCCTGGAAAAGTTTCTTCTCCTGCCTGCTGGGAATATCATTTAACCTCTCAGTACCGCAATTTCCACCTTCATGATACACAGATAATAATTCCTCCCCCACATAAGTGTCGGTGGTTTCATGTATGGCAAGTGCTTTGATGATTTTTTAAAAATTGCAAGGGAAGTCCCAATGCTCTTTCAGAGCTCACTAGCTCCTCACATCTAAGGGCTTCCTAATGCACCAAAGGGAAATGATTGCCTTGGTGTGATGTTTCCAGAGAAAGATATCATTCCTTCCCTGCCCCCATCTTCTTTTTTTCAGTGGGTTGAGGGCACAGACGCAAAGCTACTGTAAGAAACGGTATGCGGTCTAACCATTTCAGGTGTGAAATGAATTTTTCCTGGCATCACCCAGAATGTGCTCTGAGCTGCTGCGCTAACTAACTAAGCTTAGGGAGGTGGGCCAAGGAGAGAATAAAAGCCTTAATTGAGAACGCCTTTGCGTGAGTGGATTTAAACAAGACCTTTCAAATTAATTTAACATACTTGCTTTTATTTAATTCTCTTTGTTCAAACGTCAACTTTTTTGTCAGAATCGGGCGCAGCGCTTTCCTCTATCCTAATGGGCACTTGCTCATTTGCCCGGCGACGTTCCCTCCATAAAGGGAATCTGCTTTCTGTGCAATAGAACTCTGTCTGGGGCAGGGGCGGTGGCTCACGCCTGTACTCCCAGCACTTTGGGAGGCCGAGGGTGGGAGGGTCACTTGATGCCAGGGGTTCGAGACCAGCCTGAGCAACATAATGAGACCCTGTCTCTGCAAAAAAAAAAAACCCTAAACAAACAACCCCCTCCCCAAAACAACAATAAAAAACAAAAAAACAACACTGTCTGAAGCCACCTGGGAGATGTCTTCATCTACCTGGACAGAGACCTCTGGCTCCTGCTGGATTTTCTGACCACTCTAAGGGTTGCCCTCTAAATGGGTCATTCTGGTTTCCACAAAGTGTTCGGACGTCTCTCAGCAGCTGGACTGCCTGAGCTCTCTGGAGGCTCCACTGCCTTTTCTCTACGTAACCTCGTGCAAGGTACTTAACAGCTCTGTTTTCTCATCTGCAAAATGGGGATGCCTAATACTACAAGGGTTGTTGTTGAATTCATGTAAAGCACTTGGCTAAGAGCCTGGCACACGATATATAGACCCATTATGAACACAATGTGTTACCGTGACGACTTTGCAAGCTCTCTTCTTTCCTGAAATCTCTCACCCTCCTCTCCTGTCTTTGGCTTTGGACACTGCTGGCAACAACGTTTCCTGCAGCCGCCTTCCAACCCACTCTTTCTTTAACCTTCCTGATGCTACATTAATGTGACTCTTCTAACTCTTGCCCCTTTTGCTTTCTTTCCTGAACTGGAGTCTCTGTCCTCAAACCTCTTTTCTCCTATCACCAAATGCTCAATGCTCTTCTCTCAGCAATGGCATTCTCTCCATGGGCTTCCAACATGCAAAATCTCCCCAGTTTCCCAGTATCCCTCAGCATTTTTCATTGTCTCTTCTTCCCTGTAGCCTTTATTCTTCCCTTCTCTTCTCTTTCTTCCCATTCTCCCCTTCAGCCCCAGTTTTCCTCCCTGAATTCCAGACCCAAACTGTCATCCTTCTGCTGGGCATCACTGTCTGGCTGGTCCACACCTTTTTCAGAGTCAAATTTATTTTCTACCCTCCCAAAAAGATCTCCTTTCCTTCCAAGCCCCATTCTTGCTTTTTCTAAGAAGAGCCTCACCAGTCTCCTAGCCATGCTCAACAACTCAGAGCCGGCATTGACTCCTCCTTCTCACTTCCCTCCACGTTGATCCAGTGCGCAGGTTCTACAGTTTCTCTCCTGCTGAAGCCCCTGGCACCTCCTACCCACAGGGACTCAGGCTTAGGTGAGGTTCTCGCACTTCTGAGAGCAGGTTTACATCTTGCAATAATCAGCTACTGTCTACACATCTCCAGCCTCTCCCTCCCCTCCACCACCCCCAGCTTGTCTTACACCTGCTTCCATGTGAACTCTTCCTCGAGAGCATCCGGGCAGCTCTGAAACACCCTGGTGCCCAGGCTGCTGCCTGGCCCTATTACATCAGAATCTCTGGGTTGGCACCCAGGCATCCACATTATTTCAACTTCTAAGGTGATTCCAGCGTGTGGCCCAGGCTGCCAACTACAGCTTAAAGAGAGAGCTAAGCAAGTCCAAGCTCCTAGACCAGTGCTTCCCAGAGTTCAGCTATGTTATACTCACAGGAGAGCTCGTTGAACCATAGATTGCTGGGCCCCACACCTAGAGTTTCGAATTCCCTAGATCTGGGGAAGGAGGAGTGCAGAGAATTCACATTTGTAACGTTCCCAGGAGCTGCTGATGCTGCTGGTCTGTGAGGATCAAATTTTGAGAACCGTGGCTTTAAATTATTCTCCTTATTGGAGGCATCTGAAGGTGATTCATTGAGAGGAAGACTACACTTCATCAGGTCTGGGTACACTAAGGAGTCCTAAGCAATACTTTGGTAAAGGGGTCTCGGAAGATGACACAGACCGGCAGGGGGTGGGAAGAATTCACTTCTTCTGTGTGCGAATCCCTTGCCTCTCCCATCACTTTGCCCACTATGAAGGAGCTGGAGCCAACTCTCTGGCTCTGCATGCAATGTTTAGGGCGGTGCCAGGTGCCCAAGAGATGCAGGAAAAAAAAAAAGAAAAAAAGAAAAGACTATGGAGTGCCCAACTCAAATTCCTAAGGAATTTTCCAGGCTCACACATTTAGTACTCTTATTTTTCTGTCTACACACCATCCCACATATATCTCTCTACCTAGTTCCAATCTATGTATCTATCTGTCTGTATATCTGTACATGTTGCTTCTAAAATAAGGATACTTGGACTGACATGAGGCAACCCTCACAAATAGGTCAAAGATGGTGGATACCATTAAAACTATCACGGGAATATCCCATTACTGGGAGAAATGTGGTTTCTCTTCATTCATTTCATTTAGATTTTAAAGGTAATTGTGACCTGGCAGGCAGATAGATTTGTATTCAACATCTACTGACAGGGATCATTGTAAATAGCATTTCTACCCCAATTCTCCAGGGTTTATAGCAAGAAAGGAAGATGATGAATATAATCTGGAATGGGGTTTATAAATCTTTTTAAGACCTGATTTTTTCCTACTTCTCTAAGCATCTGCATTACAACCAGCTCTTTAGCTAATATTGCTTTTGGGCCAAAAAGCAAAGTTTACCAGGGCTGTCTTGATTGTGAGCACTTTATAATTACAAGAGAAGGACAAGTCTCTGAATTCTGAACAGCAGACAGAAAAAAAAAAAAGGTACTAGTTCAGCCAATGGCACAGATGAGACTTAAGAGCCATACGAAAGAGTAGAAATAGTCCTCATTGCTTGCTAAATTGGAGGAAAAATCCTACAAAGCTAAACCAAACCAGCTCATCAGTCAGTCCTTACTCATATTCTAAAAGTATGGATTAATCAGGGAGGGAGGGGAGAGGAGAACAGGGCTGCTGCCTCCCATTCTTTGAAGCATGGTAGAGTGATGAGCCTCACATTATCAGCCTTTCTGCCACCGTACACCAACTGAGTTAAGCTCATTTCGCGTGGTTATAAAGATTCATGCAGCAATTATTTAGAGACTTTCACATCCACCCTTTAATCAGGCTGGGGAAACGCACAAGCTAGCTATTTTCTGGACGTTTAGCTAGGAGGAAAAAGCAGGCATGATTCTAAAGGCATTTCCTCTCTAACAGCTTTTGGAGTTTCCACCTCCTAGCTTCTATCCCTACCTCCTTCGAGGTGACTATGACGGTCGTCTATAAAAATATCCATAAAGATATTGAGAGGTTCGTAACAGGGCCCTGCTTTGCCGTCCACCTTCAACTCTCTCACCAGAGTTATCACCAACAGAGCGACCTTTTCCTCTGTGCTGTTCCAGTACTTCAGTTCTGTGTCTCTATGCTTTTTAATAAGGGCACATTTTTACCTTTGTATTGGATTTTAGATTGTAAATGTTTTATTTCTCTTCCTAGAGGACAGATTCAGAGTTTCAGTTCTCTTCGTACGGCCCCATCAGCCTGCAGGTGCAAAACTATTTATCGAAGGAATGCACGCCTGAAGAACGGAAGGTATCAGGTGTTTTGGTTAGGAGCCACATGCCTCAGCGATGAGCTCCTTTAAAAAATGCTCTGACTCCCGTCTGTAACCCACGGCATGCAGATGTGGCCCTTCACAGCCAGGTTCCAGCCTCCATCCGGTCATTCCCTGCTCCTCGCCTGAATCCAGACGCATCTGCGCTCTGGCCTTTCCTTTAGCATTCGGGCTTTCCCCAAAGGCACCATGTTTTTTCATCTCTCCATGTCTTTGCCCTTGCTGTTGGCATTTCCTGAAATCCATCCACCCCAGCTGACTACTGATCATGATTTAGGACACCAGTCAGGTGCCAGCTCTGTAGGAAGCCTTCCGCGAGTCCCAGCTCTAGCCCCGCTGGGGAGGGCCGCCTTGTGCCACTGGGGCATTGCGTTTACATCTATCAGAGCGTCTGACCCGCTGTATCACAGCCATCTGTTTGCTCTTGTTCTTAGTGCCTCACCTGCCCTGTGCAGCCACTAGCCGAGAGTCTCCCTAAGGCCAAGCGTCTGGTCTTAGTGATTTCTGATTTTCTATGTGTTGTATAATGTCTATAACAGTAGATGCTTGATACATATTTGTGGAATTGAAATGAATTGTTTGTATCCCTTGAAGCCAGTAAAAACTACCCGAAAGAGTGTTCAGCTTCTTATGCCTCTCCTAACATTACAAAATACATTAAACAGTGATAGTGGAGCTTGAAGTCAGTGGTTCTCAAAATGTGGGCCACAGGAGAGAGTAGCAGGCATCACCCGGGAACCTGTTAGAAATGCAAATTTTCAGATCCCAGCCCAGACCTACTGACTCAAAAAATCTTGTCTAGAGCCCAGACATCTGTATTTTATAGATACTTGCTAGTGAGAACCTCTGATTTAAGTCATTAGAAGCAATATTTTGAGAAATAGTTTATAGCGTGAGAAGGTCCAGGCCATAGGGATTGATGGTTCAAATCCCAGCTGCTATGCTTGATTTGATGGTGATGTGGGTTTGGTTAAGTTAGGTCAACTCTGTGAGGCTCATTTCCTTCACTGATTAAAGGTAATGGGACCAAAGCAAGGGACAAACTTAAAATGCCTGTACAGTGCCCAGGCTACGGAAAATGTTCAGCTGATGGTGGCTCCCACTTTACTGTTTCCCAAAATGCATGCCATTAGTCTCGAAAGCATTAATCTCAAAAGTATTCAGAGGAAGAAGGAGGAGGAAGAGGAGGAGGGGGAGTAGGGGGAGGAGGGGGAGTAGGGGGAGGAGAGACAGGAGGGGGAAACATGCTGCCTGGTCAAAGAACTTTGGGCAATAAAGCTTCTATTCTCTTGGAAAGTCTCAGTTCACATAAGCATATTAAAGGCTCTGTGAAGTCTTACAACCTTTTTTTTTTTAAACTTTGTTTAATTCAGTTTTTCCTAAGATTTCCTCCCTTTCTTCCTTCCTTCCGTCCAGGGTGAGTAGAGAGAAGGCAAGAGCTTATCTCCTGGTTACTTAGGAGAACAAAATAAAAGTTTTCACCGTGGCTTTGAGCTTCTGATTATTTGCTTTTTAATTGGAGCTGGGGAAGTATAATAACCTCAAGAATTTTCTTATAGTAAGTAGCACAATGAATATTTGCAAAATATGTGTAATGACTTGTCAATCACCCCACAGATAACAGCAGATACTTACTGAATGCATGCTAAGTGTGAGGACGACTTAGACCAGGCGCTCTTTTGGGTGTTGAGGGATCTGAAAGGAGAAGGGGAGGAAATTTGGATGGAGAAGCGATGTCTGACGAGATGATATTTGAGTCAGGTGAATGACTTGCAGAGATTTGGGGAAACAATGTGGGCAGATGGAACAGGAAGTACACGGCCGTTACAGGAAAGAGCTTAGTGTTTTTGAAGACTGCAAAGAAGTCTAGTGATTACATCATGCTAGCCACAATGAATGATCTTGATTTTATTCTAACAGCAATGAAAATATATTTTACTAAACATGCTGGTTTGGGCTGATATTTAGGTATGAGAACTTTGTCCTATATTCTGTATCTTCCTTAGTGATACACAGAAATTTCCAAGACCAAGAAAGCCAAGTATTTTTTTCTCCATCCATCATCCATTTATCCATTAATCAACTGTGGCTTCTGATGTGCAAGACATGGTACTTAATAGGTAACAAAGATACAAAGATAAATAAGACAAAGCTTCTGCCCTCAAAAAAACCCTCTAGTAAAGCACCTCCAGTGTGAAAGAGGCTTGGTGGACATACAGGTGACTACGCTGGCTGCATTTAACCACCTTTCCATATTTCTTACGGAGTCATTATTCCTAATGGGACTAAGTCTTTGGATGCAAAGAAACAATGCAGTACTTTGATTACTGACCACATAAAATGCATTATTTCATCACATTCAAAAGCATACTATGCATAATCAGTTGGATCCTGACTTTGTATGGAGTGCAGGAACGAGGTTAATAAGAATTCAAAGCAGACACACCAAACTTAGTTCCTCTGTCACCCTTAAGACCTAATTTTGTGTAAGGGTGCAACCCATTCTTGAATGATTGTCCTACTGCATAGTTTTAAAAGCGTTTGGAAATTATTTTCTTCTTTATTTCATTAGCCAACGTTTTTTCCCTCTCTAACATCTTCTTGAAATGTCTCTTATAAAGAAGTCTTCTTTTTTGTTTCCTGTGGCAAAGGAAAAAAGAAAAACACTAGCAACAAAACATATGCTAAGGTAATTTAAGAGTTGTGATAAGCCAAAAGGAAAAGATAAACAGCCCCCAGAAACTCACAAAGTTAAAGAGGTTGTTCCTTTTTAAAGAAGTCTAATTGGACACAGCAGGGGTCTGGATCCATGCACCTAATTGTTTTACGAGAAGAATTTTCTACTAGAATGTAGGAAGTTAAAGTCTGTGCTCAACTTCTCTGAAATTGATTTGCTGACATCTATCATCCAATCTGGAACTGATAGGACCAATTTTGGAGTGAGTAGGACCCTGGAAATACATGTATAAATGCTGAACGTGAATTATATGATAATTTCTATGATCTGTCCCCTCTTTGGAATGAGTAGCTATGGAGTTACCATTCCGTCTTGAATTTCTCTTGCATTTATTATAGACACAGAATTCTGAGTGGCCCAATCCCAATTGTTTACTGGAATAAAAAGACCATAAGAGAAGAAGAAACCCAGGAAAGAGGTAATGCTCTCCCGCTGCAGAGCCTGGAGCGAAACCTCACACTTTCTGTCAATTGTAATGAGTTCATCTGGATGAAGGTTCTGAGTTCTATGGGGAAGAGTGCTGATTCCACCGTCCACTCGAGGTGGCATTGCTATTAACAAACAACAATGATAACTTGCATGTCTGCCTCTCGCTGTGCAACAGAGAGGCATTTTTTTCCCACACATTATCTTGAAGCATAATTATCCCTATGTTATAAATGGTGAAACTAAAACACAGAGAAGTTAATTAAAGAACTTGCCCAGGGTAACAATAGTCCAAATAAGAAAGGGAATAAGGCATAGACTTTGGAGCTCTTAAGAGTGGGTTTTTGCAGAACTGTGATGGGGCACATTTTTAAGGACATGGGCTCCCACCTTTTCCCCAAGCCTGCTGAACACATACTTCTCAAGGTCTAAAAGTGGAAACACTCTTATCCCCAGTTAGCTGCACAATGGACTCTGCATGGCACATGCCACATCATGTTGTATAAGCTCTCTCCATATAATCTCTGCTTTGGTACTGCACCTTGATAACCAGCAGTGCTGCATGTTTGGTCGGTCCTCCACCACAGAAAGGAAAATCACTCCTCTGTCTAGATGTCCCATCAAAGCTTGCTCGCATTGTAATGTGGGAATGTTTTTTACAGGACCAATGTAATTTCATCCATGTTGTTCAAAATATGTAACTCCAGGCATGGATATGAGCTGGGCATATATTCTCTCTCTCTCTCTCTCTCTCTCTCTCTCTATATATATATATATATATATATATATATATATATATAAAAAGAACTGTATTTGGCTCATAAGAACCTGTGTGCTATATTTTCTCCATTCTGGAAAATATTTTGTTCACAATGAATTTTCCTGAGATTAAGAGCTTTATAAATAATGTGCATGTTTAATGTAGCATTCCTTTTTTCCTTTTGTGAAACGCTATAATTAAGTCCATAGCGTGCTTACCATCGATGTGATGTTACAGTCAAAAATATATCATATTTGCTTATTCCTGTCACAAAGGACCTGTGGCATCTGACAACAGAATACAATGAAACATAAACAGAATTTGCTTAGCATAGGAAATTTCACTTTGTAAAAGTTGGAATCTTTTCCAAAGCAAGCCAGAGTCCAATTAAGTCCTAGATGCCTCTGGGTTATTTTTTAAAAAGGGATCTCACACTGAGCTTGTGCCGCTTGTGAGGAAATGGGCAAGTTAGGGCCAGTAGAACCTCAGAACTCATCACTGTCAGACAGAATGCCAGGAGGAAGCCAAAGAACTGGCTCAGGTGTGATGATGGCTCTACAAACCCAGGCAATGCCCAGCACCTGTGACATGGTGCACACAGTATGGGTATTTAATCAAAACATGCTGACAGACCACAGCTTCTGAGTAGCAACCTCAGAACCCGAGGTGACGCAATCTTCCACGTTGTATACTGCGGTATCGTAAATAACAGCAATGACAAAAACTTGAATTTGAATTCTGCTTCTAACTGTCTCAGCACTGACCTTTGCCTCTTAGCATAAAGCTCAACTATGTTTTACAGATATTTAATCCAGGCTCCCTAAAACTCACATAACCTTTTCATGACCCACTTAAGCTTTCTTTCCTCCTAACTGTATGTACTTGTCAATAGGTCTAGCAAGGAAAGCATGGAAATCAAGAGTAATTGTGCAAAGGAACCAAAGAATTTGTCCATTAGCAAAGTTATAATTTTACTTGGTAAATAAACTCATCACTGAGAGCAGAGGTTAGATGTGAGTTGAAATGTAGCTGAAAAAGCTACTAATAGCTAAGGGGAAACAAGGGAAAGCAGTCAGGAAGGCAAAAGCATATGTTAAGGGTAGTGTAAGTCCAAGGTGTAAAAATTCTATTTTTGGGCCGGGCGCGGTGGCTCATGCCTGTAATCCTAGCACTCTGGGAGGCCGAGGCGGGCGGATTGCTCAAGGTCAGGAGTTCGAAACCAGCAAGAGCGAGACCTCGTCTCTACTATAAATAGAAAGAAATTAATTGGACAACTAAAAAAAATATATATAGAAAAAATTAGCTGGGCATGGTGGCACATGCCTGTAGTCCCAGCTACTTGGGAGGCTGAGGCAGTAGGATCACTTGAGCCCAGGAGTTTGAGGTTGCTGTGAGCTAGGCTGATGCCACGGCACTCACTCTAGCCCAGGCAGCAGAGTGAGAATCTTTCTCAAAAAAAAAAAAAAAAAAAAAAGTAAAATTTCAAATATTCTTAAAAGCAGAAATTCTACTTTGGGAAATATATTGGACAGTAATACAAGCATCAGAACATAAGAATACAGGTACAAGGATGTTTTGTGTTTAAAAAAAAACTGAAATCACCCTGTATATCATCTATAGAAATATTATCAAACATGCTATAGAATGTCTATTCCATGCCAGCAGTAAAAAAAAAATGTTTTAACTCTGTTAATCTGGAGGTCTATGGAAAAAGCAAAGTTTACACTAGAACAACATGTACAGTAATATCTTATTTAAAAACCTGAGTACATGCATACATGTTTGATATATTGGCATGGACACAAAGAAAGATGTAGAATGTCAGACACCATACTATTAATGTGGTTGATTTCAAGGGAGGAGGAACTAAATGTGAGGAAATCATTCACTTTTTTTGTATATTTCTAAATTTTTTATCTGGCATCAAATTTTTTTATCTGATACCAAATTTTTATGTGGTTTTGGAATTTTTTTAATCCAAAGAAAAAATATTAGATGAAATCACTTTTAGTATAGCGAAGATCTGACTTTTTATGAATTTAAGAATTATTTAATTTCTAGTGGTAAGTGTTCAAAATGACAAGATTAAAATATATTAACTGTACTACTATAATATAATTCTATCAGAAAAATGAAAGATACTAATCATGCCTATATATATAATTTCTAGTCACACAATATTGAATGAATGCTAAAGTTTAGGCTTATTCTTTGACAATCATTATTTTATTATTCCATTTTATTAAATAAAAAGAAAAAGTTAAATAGTTAAATGGCAACAAAACAAACAAAATAAGCCAGTTCTAAATCCAGAAGCTCTTTGTGCCCTCTAAAATCTCTTACTTTAACTTAATTTTTTGTTACCTTCAGAAGAAATAGCATTAAATATTTATCAAAATGAAGCATTAGTCCTACTCCTTTTTCTCCCAAAAGATTTTTTATTTTCTCCTGAACACTCTCTCTAAGAAAAAGTAGAGGGTTTCAATTGCTGGAAAGAATTGTTGGATCAGTGTTAAACTTTCGGAGATAATTCTGTTTCTAGTTCTTTTAAGAAAGTTGAAATAGGAGAGGAGTCCTGGAGTATCAAGCCAGACACCAACTTGAATACGGCAGTTAAAGAGAGAAACAGTAAGCCCTGGATGTAATACCTCCTCTGTGCTTTGAAGTGTGCAAGTTTCCTGGGTTAAGGGAACTTGAAATATGTGCAAACACATGTAAGGGGATCATATCCAAGTACTCTAGGCAAGTCTAGGAAAAAAGAAAGAGAAATATTCAACATATCTGAGTCTTCATTCAGTCTACCCTTGAGACAGGAACTGGCAGGTACTGCTTTGGGCATTGCTTTGGGCATCGCTGCAGGCATTGCCTTGGGCGTTGCTTTGGGCATTGCAGCAGCATTGCCTACCTGAGTCAGGAAGTCTCAAAACAAAGTTTCAAATTACCCTGATCAAAACAAGATGGAGGTAGGACAAGTTACATGAATATTCCTTCCCTTGGTTAGCCTATAATTAAGCTGTTGCTTAAATAGAGGGGCTAAAGGAACCATGGGGCTGGTTCTCTTCTGCAAGGAGAGCTGGCCTCTGCTCTGTCTATGGAGTGGACTTTCTATAGTTTCTGAATAAATCTCGCTTTCACTTTATACAGTCACCTTGCTCCTGAGTTCTTTATTGCACGAAGCTAAGGACCCACTTGGACTTCAAGTGGCTCCAAGCACTCCAAGAGTCACTTTCCCGCACCATCCTTCCACCATTTTCCATTTACTTGAAGCTGTTTTAAATGAAACTTACCTGTCTTGCTCCCAGGAAATTAGTCAATAAGTTCTCTATAGAAGAGACTTTAAAAATGCCTCATTTATTTCTGCTCCTGCCTGTTTCTTATCACATATTAACTAAATGTTTGGTTCTTGAATTTTCTTTTTCCTGATGACAACTCCCCCATTTGATTTGGCCCTGCCCCTGTTTGACTTGCTCTAACATTCTGATCCCAAAACTGCACTCTAAAGTGAAATTCTTCCAAAGTTCCAAGACCACCAAATATCCTATTTGACAAGACATGTGAAATATGGACAATTCTCAAATTTCAAACATACTATCTCTTGCATTGCTTCAGTATGTTGCAGCTTTTCATGTTGCTTTAACTTGTCTTTACATCATAATATGCATATAGATTTCTGAAATATATTCTCACTTGCATACGGTCCATTAGCGTAATGTTCTATGACCAGGTAAATATCATTTCCTTCAGATTTTAAGTTCTTAAAGGAGGAAAAAATACATATAGCATAATTCCCCAAAGTAGTATGTACTTATTAAATAAATTTGATAAAGATGTATGTATATACACATCTATATTATATTTATTGGAGTACAAATACTGATGCTAATCTATAATTGCTACTTTTTCTATACTTTTGTTTTATTGAAACTGAATGATGCAGGAATATCTATTCTCCAATCATAAGAAGTCCTGTACTAAATGGCGTATTTGGGCAATAGAGAATAGTTCAGCTATCCAACTTTAATTTGTCGAAGGTTCTAGTGATGGTTATGAGATTCTTTTAAAAAATAAATTTGAACAATATCAAAGAGTTTAAATCTGCTATCATTTCTGTATATCACCATTTAAATACGGCCTTTTCTCTGTGATCAAACAAATCATGAGTCCACTATCTCTTTTCAAGAGAACATAGAAGAAATTTCTGGTAAAATCCTTCTCACAAACTGAGAAATTTTCATTCTACTATTAAACATGTGATTAATTATCCAACTAGCAGTTACTAAGGGTCTGCTATATACTAAGCATATTAACTAATTAAGTGGGGTATAAAGCCAGCAGATATGGATTTAAATCCCTACTCATTCACTGTTAGCTGTATGATATCTGAAAGTTTCTCTCTACAATTTGAAGTGTGCAGAACTCACTTTTTCTCCTCTATAAAACAGATTACAGGCTGGGCGCGGTGGCTTATGCCTGTAATCATAGCACTTTGGGAGACTGAGGCTGGAGGATCACTTGAGGCCAGTTCAAGACCAGCTTGAGCAAGAGTGAGACCCCCATCTCTACAAAAAATAGAAAAATGAGCCGGGCATGGAGGCACGTGCCTATAGTTCCAGCAACTCGGGTGGCTGAGGCAGGAGGATCACTTGAGACCAAGAGCTTGAGGTTGCAGTGAGCTATGATGACACCACTGCACTCTAGCCCAGGTGACAGAGTGAGACCCTGTCTCAAAAAAAAAGAGAGATATAATAATAATACCTAGTCCAAAGAATTGTGAATATTAAACATTGAGTAATGCAGTTGGCAGTGTCTAATGATTGGTAAATGCTCAATAATTGTTAGTTGCTTTATTATTTTTTTCACATTTCAACTTTTTATTTTTTATTTTTTAATTTCAGAATATTATGGGGGTACAAACATTTTGGTTACATATAATGCCTTGGAGCTCTGCATCGCCCAAGGCAGAGCTACCAGCATGCCCTTCCCCCATACTGTGTGTTCCGCACCCCTTAGTTGTGAGTTCATCCACCCCCACCATCTCCCTCCCACCTGATCAGCTCCCGATGAATATTACTACCATGTAAGCACCTTAGTGTTGATCAGTTAATACCACTTTGATAGCGAGTACATGTGCTGCTTGTTTTCCATTCTTGTGATAGTTCACTTCGAAGGATAGGCTCCAGCTCTATCCAAGATAATATAAGAGGTGCTAGTTCACCATTGTTTTTTGTAACTGAGTAGTATTCCATTATATACATATACCACATTTTATTAATCCACTCATGTGTTGATGGGCATTTGGGTTGTTTCCACATCTTTGCAATTGTGACTTGTGCTGCCATAAACATTTGAGTTGCAGATGTCTTTGTTATAGAATGTCATTTCCTGCATTGTGCTTGTGGCTCTTTTGTGTTGGGTTTCTATTTTCTCTTTAATTCCATTGAGTTTTCTTACGATCCATATTCTGAATTCTTCCTCTCTCATTTTAATCATTTTGTTGAAGTTAGTATCTATTGTTGAGAATCTAATGATTTCTTTGGGGGTGACTTTTCTTTCTGATCTTTCATGTTTCCTACATTCTTTTGCTAATTTTTTCTCATTAGGCTTCTTGGTCATGAACTGGGTGTGCTAGAACTGGTTTATGATCCTATCTGGAAGTCTCCAAGGGTCATTCATTCCTTGACAGTGTTGGGGAGGGGCACACTGGTCTTGTATTGCCTTAGGGGTATTTTAGCAAGTTGGGTTACCTCTGACTTGTTGTCTTCACCTCTTGCCAATAGAGACTAGTGAGTTTGGTCCTCCAAGCTTAAGCTCCAAGCTGGTGGATTGCCCTTGTGGGTATGGCTCCAGTGCCCTCTAGCAGCTTGAGATGGAAGGCACTGTGTTAAGCTATGGGGTTACCCTCTCTATCATTGATTGTAGTGTGCGTGGAGGAGCCAGTTATTGAGGTAATCTGATGTCTTTGTGGTAGGCTCTGGTCCCCCGGTTGGGGTATACGAATGCCCCGATCTTTGGGAAGGGATTTGGCACTCTGCGGGTTGCTTGGACCCTGTTCCCCCTTAAGGCCTGGGTAGGGGCAAGATAGATCGCAGCTGGTGCATGCACTCCTGGGTGTGTGTTTGTCTATGGTTGTTTGACCTGCCGGTAGGGGGAGCCACTGATAGTTATTCGGGGCTCTTTCACCACACATGGAGGGCTGCTTTTGATGGGAGAGGTCATCTGGTGCAATTGCTGAGGTCTCTGGCCAGGTTTTTCCTTCCCTGTCCACAAACCCCAATGCTGGTGGCCGCCCAAACTTAGAGAGCAAGCCCTGGAGTTATGATCTTATTAAGTGACTTAACCAGTCAAGGGGGCAGAATCAACAGGCCTCTGACTATTTTTCAGCACCAAAAAAGTCCCACAGATTCATACCAGTTGTAAGAAAAAGTGTTTTTTCTCACTTCTCCTCACCTGCACCCTGCCCCTAGGAAACTAGCGTTGGGGCAAGGACTCAAGCGCCACTGGCCATCACTGGTCTGGCGAGCAGAACCAACAGGTCATCAGCTGTTTTTCAGCACCAAAGTGGCGCATACTCAAGCCAGCCACACAGAGAAAGCAGCTTTTCTCGCTTTTCCCCACCACCAAGGGTGGAGTCCACTGTGCCTGGCATGAAAGTCCCCAGGCTGGGGAAAGGGTGCTGCCCGAAACCACCACGTGCAGCCACAGCTCCAGGCCGGGGACCCCAATGATGGAGGCCGCCACCTCTGGAGAGCTAGCGTTGGGGGCGACCACCCAAGGATTGGCACCAGCTGTCCCCTCTGCATCACAGTCCCACAGTCTGTCTAGCAGAGGGTGCTGCACTTTTTGTCCAGCCCTGAGCCGGCCAAATTGCAGGCAGTTTCTAGGGAGAGAGCCCCTTTTTAGCATTCACCTCCTGTGCTCTGGTCCCACTGCCCACCAGCGGCGAGGTGCCTGTCTCTGAACTCCGTTGCAGTCACAGGGAGTAACCACTCAGACCAGTCAGTCCTTCCCGCTCCCGGTGGGGTCCCAGCACAGAGCACCGGCGAGTTCAAAATGTTCCCCACTATTGCTCATCTTCACAGAGCCTGTCCTCCCATGCGGATGGACTGTCCTCCCATGTGGATGCCTACATCCTGATTAAATAAAATACAGTAAGTGAAATAGACATTTAAAGTTACCAAAAATACAGCAAGAGTTACTGCCCACCAAATATACATCTGCGCCCTACACCCACATTTTCCTGCCCCCTCTTTATTAGGTAAAGCCACATGACCAGGTAGGGGCCATGGTCTGTGAGAAAAAAAATGGTATGTGCTTCTGTCTGCCCAAAGCATTGCAATGCCTGCATGGGATCCTTTAACTCTCTGCCTTTGTCAAAGAGGCCGTATGTTTCAGACAGAGCAACTACAAGAAGCAGAGCTTCCTGTATCCTCTGTTCCTTGGTGGCTATGAGGAGTAAAACCCCACATACTCATGTTAGATTTGTAGCATAAAGGAGAAATAAATTTTGAGTGTGTGTGTTAAGCCACTAAGATTTTGTAATTGTTTGTTACTGGAGCCTAGCCTCTCTTACCCTGAACAATAAGAAGAAAAATACATATATTTAATACCTTAATGACCCTGATCAGAAATTGATTCATAATTAGTTATTAGTTATTCTCACCCTCCTAGAAACAATTATTTTCAAAATAACTTTTAAAAAAATAGTTCAGAGAGAAGATCAGGAACATAATAAAATAGCAAGAAGCAAAGAAACTAAAGCATTGGATGTGATGAATGAAAGAACAGCCATCAGAAATATAGTTAAACAAAAATTGAGATTTACGCTACTGGTTCCTAACACACATAGAAAGAAAAGCAATATTCTAGGTTTCATAATGCCAGAGAACAGACACCCTTGTTCAACATTAATGGATATTGTATGTTATTATGCACTATTATTGCTTGTATTAGAATTCTAGACAGATGTTCACCAGCTGACAACATAACTCGGAGAATTTCAAATAGGGTGAGACCATCTGAGATATTAGACTGTGAAATAACATTCTACATCAGTGGTTCTCAAACTTTAGTGTGATTAACAGTCACCTAGGGATTTGGTGAAAAATGCAGATTCCTGAGCACCGCCTCCAGTCATTCTGGGACACTGTGTCTATGGAGATGCCCACAAAGTTGCAGTTTTAGCAAGCATCCCAGGTAATCCTGATGCAAACAGTCCAGGCACCACACTTTTAGAAAAGTATCCTTTATCGGGAGCCAGTTAGTAACTGGCTCTAACATAAATGTAAAACACCATCCCCTCACATACTCCAATGATTGCTTTTCCCTACAAATTTGTTTTATCAGAGTTAATTCAATATTACTTTAGAGCTTTCTAGCCGGGCATGGTGACATATGCCTGTAATCTCAGCTACTAAGGAGGCTGAGGGCAGGAGGATCACGTGAGCCCAAGAGTTTGAGGTTCAGCGAACTATGATGACACCACTGCATTACAGCTGGGGTGACAGAGCAGAATCCTGTCTCCAAAAAAAAAAAAAAAGAGAAAAGTCTCTAAACCACATTAGAGATTTTTTTTCCCTCTCATTTAAAAAAATTACATAAAATAGAAAGGTTTTGTCACACTTAAAATTGAAGCTAAGTAATTCTTTCAGTAGCATGAATGTTTATTTGGTTGAAAATAAAAACATTTTTGTATAAATATGTATTTCCATAAAGATGTGTTATTTTCATTTTTAGCATCAGTGATGCTGTATTTTAAACACAGGCTTCTTATTACCTTTTCAATAGTAACAATCTATGAAGATTGTTATGAGAATTAAATGAGATATTGTGTGAAGAGTACTTAGTTAGAAGAGTACTTAGAATGCAGTAAGCTGCAACAATGTTAGATATTATTATCCACTAGAAGATGTTTCATAAAAACAGAAACTTCCTATGTTTCATGCACTGCTGTAACGTCTGCCCTAACACATAGAGGACATGATGAATATTTATTGACTAATGGATGGATGGATGAGTGGGATCATGAAAATCATTGTCATTACTATCATCTTCTAAAATTTCCAACAGCACAAGGGTAAAACCTCACACCTGGTGATATTTTTAGGTTAAATTTCACCATCTCTCTTCCCTTTGGAACCCTCCTCCTTACATCCTCACTACCCTCAGCCCAAACGTTTAGTGCTGCTAGTCCGTAATTCTAAAAGGGCAATGTTTGAGAGTTGCCTTCATCTAGAGTTCCCTAAATCGGAAAGACTGTTGCTTGTTCTTAAGATATTGCTCAGTGGTATGGGATCTGCGCACACAGGGCTGAGAAGGAGTGGGTCTATCTCCGTGCTGGGAATCTATGATGTCATCTGATCATTATATAACAGCCACTGAGTGGAATTTAACAGTCTCCAGTGGTAGTCATCTACTTTGTAAACTTGGAGCTGGGCAACACACAAGATGCTCCTTAGACCAGCAGAGCAATGGACTGCCACAACCCAATCTGACACCAGAGTGTGTCAATGAATACTTCTGTGCTGATGAGGAATTAGAGAAATGTTGTGAGGAAAAGGAAAATATAATAGTACCTTAAATCTTTTCCAATCTCCTAAGGGTGCCAAGCAGCTGGATAAAAGAAATATTTTGGTAAAAAAAAAAAAAAACATAAAACCTTTAAAATGCCTATCAAATGCATACTATCAAATATTGCACCACATTGTTCTGACAAAGAAATTTTGACTTGAAACACAAGTTGCAACACATCTGCTAGTAATTATTACGATGATTTTATGCCCTAATTTTGAATAATGGTTGTGTTCCTACCTTTTAAACCACCCAGACATACATTGTACATGACATTAATGTTACATTTGTTTCTCATTATATGCGTTTCTCATTAACAACTAATTAGTCTCGATTTTTCCCCTTAAATTATGTAGTATTAAAACAAATAGACCTTAAAAAATGTCAACAGCAGTCAGAGTTAAGTCAATATTAAAGAAACAAACAGTTCTGGCCTATAGTTAACCTTACAAGCAAGAGTAAAAATTGACCAAATTCCATGCTTAAATTAACCAAAAAAGGAGTGTGAAAAAAAAAGTGTGCTTTACGCTACATATTTTTTTCTGGAGGAATAAAAAAGATTAGGTATGTTGTAATTGGAATGAAACTGGATTTTACTAAATTTGAGCCACTGATATGTCTTTATCCCTCTTTCCTCTCTTCACAGCTAGAGACCTGAACAATGTATGTTTCTTGAACAAAAAGATAAAAACTTGCTTTCAATAAATTATGTTACATTGAAAAGAAAAAAAAATTAACGCTTAAAATGTTATTTTTTAAATCTAAAACATCAACTGCCAAACTAAAACACCCTAATGAAGTCAGACAATTCTAAACAATATGCTCGTATTATAAAATTGGAGAAAAAGGTTTCATTTTCTTTTCTTTTCTTTGTTATCAATTCTAAAATATGTGTCACCTGTTAGAAATAAAGGTTATAAAATTCATCCAACCTTTAATACCTATACTTGACTGCACTGAATTTAAAAATATAAAAGAATCCTAATGATGCCATGTCTACTCCTCTAATAATTTTAAATGTCTGAAAATCCCCCTCATTATTTGACTAGAAGCGGAATACTTCTAATTGCTTACACTGCCAGCAACATTGCATCATGGGAAGAGATGCCTAGAGTTGTAAGGCTTCCTGCGGTGTGAGAAGGTAGAAGTTCGACATGTCCCCAACTTTACCCTGCCCATCAAGGGTTCAAAGTAAAATGGTCCTGACACTGACCTCTCAGAGACCCAACAGCTGAAACAGCCTTCTTAGCAAGGTATTAACACTGCAACATGTTTCCTGAACTGTTAAGAGCTGGAACATAGGCAAGCGAGGTGAGGCATGGAGAAAAACTGAAGAAAAGAAAGACGTCATTCACAGCTGGAAGAGACGGGAGACAAGAGAAAATTAGAGAATACAAATTTAGTGGCATTTCTCTGTGTAATTGTTTCATTGAGGATAAAGGCTAATATAGAAAAAAATTGAGTAATATTTTGCTATTCAAGACAATGGAACTACTTGGCCAGGCTCACGCCTGTAATCCTAGCACTCTGGGAGGCCGAGGCGGGAGGATCACTCGAGGTCAGGAGTTCGAAAACATCCTGAGCAAGAGCGAGACTCTGTCTCTACTTAAAAATAGAAAGAAATTAATTGGACAACTAAAAGTATATAGAAAAAATTAGCCGGGCATGGTGGTGCATGCCTGTAGTCCCAGCTACTCGGGAGGCTGAGGCAGATCTTGAGCCCAGGAGTTTGAGGTTGCTGTGAGCTAGGCTGATGCCACGGCACTCTAGCCCTGGCAACAGAGTGAGACTCTGTCTAAAGAAAAAAAAAGACATTGAAACTATTTTATATTTTCCCTTTCATTACATTTCAATTTGGATTTGGAAAAAGTTAAAGTTGAGTTCTTTTTTTTTTCTTCTGTTGTCTCAAAAAAATTGAAACTTCTTTCTTTAATAATGTTCCCCAAATGTTTTATGAGAGGGAGGAGAAGGAGAAAAGACACAACCGTTCAAACCCTGAATAAAGTAGTCCTATTCTAACCATGACCTAAATCAGTGTTTCTCAAACTCTAATGTACATAAAAATCACCTGGAGATCCTGCAAACAGACATCTCTGCTTCAGTAGGTCTGAAATGGGGCCTGAGAGTTCATATTTCCAAAAATGTTCCTGGTGATGCTGATGCGGCTACTTTGAGTAGCAATGACCTAGATTCCACTGCAGATCAGCAGAGACTCCCAGTAGATGGATTTGTTCAAAGAGAAATTGTTAATAAGTTTGTTTTGCTCTTTAGATGTTCAGGTAGACCTAAGACTTGGCTTAACTTTGTAATTTCTCACATCTTTCTCTTTTGTGTGCTCTGGGTCGTATTTTCCTCCTGTTTTCTAGCCATATTCCACGCGAACTACAGGGTGTTCAATAATCGGTATTTGATTATTGGTTCCCCTATGTCCTACATCTCGTGTATATTGGTTGATTGTTGATGAAACATTCAAAACCTATCTCCTCCTAACATAGGCGAGATGAAGCCAGTTTCAGTCTGACTGATCAGGTCGTCAGATGGAGCAGGCCCTGCTAACAAGTCAGCACCGGCCACACTGCAGAAAAGCTGGCTACAGGGTGAGTTGACATCTCCAGTCCTGAGAAGAACAAGCAGTACATCTTTACATGGCAGAAAAGAGGTTTCTGGCTACTGAATCTTGTTCCTGCTAAATATCCCTACAATAAAAATGCTGGCAGTAGCTAAATGCCAGCATTCATGTACTATGTCCTTAAAGATAAGTTACGTAATTCAGTGATATTTCTCATCTCTGTGAAGCTTTTCTATATAGAATATATGCAGGAAGGTTTTCAATGTTGCTGTCCTGCACAGAGAGAAGTTTAAACATGAGGTGGAGGGGTACCTGTACCTAGTAATAGATTTCAGGCATATTGGTTTTTTCTTATGTTTGCTTGCACAATGGGAAAAACTATTTAACAGAGGACATTAAAAACCATAACCTCAGTGAGAAGCTCTGTTCTCATGTCTTATGTAATTCCAAAGATTCCAAACTATAAGGAAGAACCCCCCCAAAGGCAATAGGATATATTTGCATGAAATTGGGTAGTAACAGTAAGAAATTGAGCAACTACAGGAAATGCGGTGAGACCACGGCTATGTTCGTATGAATCCACACATCCAGTCTTTTCACTGGGAATAACATCAATCCAAATAAGCATTTGATAGGAAGTAGTAAAAACAGCAACTGGTCACCTAAGTTGGTTTCTCAATCAGTTACTCTGATGTCATATCATCACCCAACTACAAGAAAGGTAAATTGGGGAAATGAACTGGTATTATTTTCATCTTCTTCGCTGTTATCAAAGATGAAGAACTAATAGAGGATCCTCTGAAAGAAGGCTGGTAAGAAACCTGTAAGAACACAGAATAAACTAAACTTAGAAGAGTGGAAAAAGTAAGGCAACTAATGTTCACACTAACGGGCGTGAGAGCTGTGAATAACACAGAAAGGCGCCCGTGATACATTCGCTCAATCAGAGAGGCAGAGCTCCGAAGAGCAGAGAGGATCACAGGGAAGCAAAAGATACACGTGTCAGAGCAGGCACAAAATAGGACAAAACCATTAGAAGGAAGGAAATAATTGTAAAGCAACATTAACATTCTGAAATATTTAAAAGCGAACCGGAATTCCAAAATCTGGAATATTTTATTCAAAGTAAAATCTGCGTAATAATGCAAGCACAATACAGTGGAGAAAAAAATGGTGTTTTTTTTTCCTTTTGAGAAATTTTCATCACATAATTTAGCCAATAAAATTCTGTGGATTTTAACAAAGCAAGATATCTTTGAATAAAATGGCATTCACAAAGGCAGCTGAGCTTCCTTCTATTAAACTCAGTAAGACTATAGGACCAAAAGAATATCTTTCCAAACTTTATCACCATGAAGATATACTGTTTTCATAAATGTAGATAGCAGTAGGCACAGGACACTGCTTTATGTCTTTCTTTTTATTAAAACCACAATTTAAAATAGCACCACAAATGGACAACCCAAAGCCGAGATCTAAAGCTGTACCTACTTTTGAGTGAACAAATACCTTGTCAAACCAAAACTAATTAAAAATATTAACTCTAAATACAATTATTGGAAGTTATTTTCCTACAAGTGATAAAAGGTTCCACAAAAGGTAACACAAAATAAAAGATATATTTAGGATGAAAGCACTGATTTTCAAAGCCCCACCCCCAAATGTATCTCTCCTGAGTTCTTAGTTCACTTTTCCACTGAAAAAAAAATCTGGGGGGGAAGAAGGCTGGGAAGGGGGGCAGAGCCTAAACAGTAATTTAATTTTAGTCTTACAGTGACATCTTGTGGTGGTACATGGTAACACTAGCTAACCTATTCCTAGGAAACAAAAATAAAAATTGCTGAATTAAAAATGAAGTTATTTCAATGAGAATCTTCCATCTCTGTATAAACTCACAAAGATCTCTTCTGACTCTATTTCCAACACCCTGTATGCTCCTTAGGATATTTTATTTTATACTGTTTAACACCTGATTACTGGCTAGTCCATCTTGCCTGCATGAGATGAAAAAATATGAGATCAAGGCTTGTATTTGCTCTACTCAGGTTCTTTACCCATTATTTATGTTGTGAATGTGTAACATGAGTGATTCAACATGCAACCACATTTTTCTTAAACACATTCCTGCAGAAACCCTGCCTGATAGCAATCTCATTTTGCTTTCTCCATCACCTAGAGCAGCTGAGCAAACCTGAGGACAGCCCGTGAGCCTGTCCGTACCAGCCTTTCTTTTTCTTTTTTTTAATTCCTTTTTCTTTTCCTAGAGAGCTTGTTAAAACACACCTACCCAGCCTTTCTATCCTTGGCTTCACAATATTATAGATGTTAAGGTCATGAAATTCGAATTTAAATAGACCTGAATTTTATTCCCATGTCCTAAGTATTATCTATGTGGCCAGAAACATTGTTTAACTTCTATAAATTTCAGCTGTCCCACTGATGAAGTTAATCTTACCATATAGGGTTTTGATGAGGCTAAATTAGATGATACATGAAAAGCATCATGCAGCTTGATTGATAGAAAATGTTAATGTGTTTGGTAGTTTGCTTTGGTAACTTTCTTCTGGGTTCACAACCAGTCAAATATCCTAGCAATTCCCAAATAGTCCATGTGTATTCCAAGTTGGGTAACTTCATTCACACTGTCCCTTTGCTTGGAATGCTGTCTTCTGGGCCCACCTCCAGTGTATCCTCTTCCATGAAGAAAGATGCCTTAATAATGTCTCTTCGTCAATTTCTTCTTTCTCTGGTTTTACTGGAACAGTTATTTGGCTCTTGACATGACCTGCCTTGTTTCACTAATACCCCTTTACAACTAGATCTTAAGGTATTTTAGGACAGGACCCAGGTAGCATATAACCAGAGTCCAACACTAAGCAATTTCACACAGCTGATACTCAGCAGACACCAGCTTTTTATAACCTTGAAGTTGGGAAGTGAGTTGTATGGCAATTCCTTAAGTAGTAGTGTCAATGGCAGCTCTCAGTCCAATGTCAACCCACAGATCTATTTCTTTGATGAAAACATGGTTTTCAAATATCTGAAAGTAAATGAGAAGTAGGTGCTTTCAACGTATTGTTCGTGGAAACTCTTCTCCCTGACTCCTTGCTTCCGTATAAGGAAACCCTCTAGTAGCAACCCAGTACCTCGCTTCATTTTCTTTCCATGAATTAGAAGTGATTGATTTGATTACTGAGTGGTGTTATTAATAATTTATTAAAATCTATAAGGAATTCAGATCAGAGTTTTTTCCTTCCTGTCTTCCCTGAACCAGTACTGACCAGAGATCCAGGACTCCTCTACACACCTCAGGTGCCATCCCAGGTGTGCAGAGGAGGAGGGACAACAGACCTCTACTAAACCACCTTCTTTCTCTAAAAGCTTTCTCAAGGAAAATTTTAAAAAAAGGTAATGTTTTAAAATCTTTATCTGCTGAACCCCTGTGCCTGTCTCTCAACTGAACTCACACAGAGGAAGAGCATCCCGTTAGTCTTTCTAAACCCTAACAAGTCACATCAGCACCCCTATCTTATAGTTTATGCTTGCTCAAAAACATCTGAACAAAATATCAAAATTTTAAATAAAGACAGAAACTGACCCTGCCCCACTCACCTCACCCTCCTCTCAGGTCTGGTTCCAATAAAAGCTTCACTTACCAAAATGGTAGTCAATCCACAAGGTATAGCTGGACAATTTGACTTTTTAAAATATGCATTAGGGCCGGGGAGGGTGGCTCACACCTGTAATCCTAGCACTCTCGGAGGCCTAGGTGGGAGGATCCCTTGAGCTCAGGAGTTCAAGAACAGCCCGAGCAAAAGCAAGACCCGCCTGTACTAAAAAGAGAAAAATTAGCCGGGCATCGTGGCATGGGCCTGTAGTCCCAGCTATCTGAGAAGTTGAGGCAGGAGGATCACTTGAGCCCAGGAGTTTGAGTCTGTAGTGAGCTACAATGATACCACTGCACTCTACCCAGGGGGACAGAGCAAGACTCTGTCTCAAAAATAAATAAATAAAAACAAAATAAAATATGCATTAAAAGTTATTTATCTTGATTTCTGAATTGTCTAATGTCCCCATCTATTTTGCAGGGACAAAAATGTGTCCCCATCTGAAGTGAATGCCTCACTGTCCTCCCCAAGTACTGGCTCCTCTGAATTGTAACGTTGTCAGGAATACCTTCCTAGAAGTGGGTAATGGGCTCAAGGACATGAGCCAGAACTGTGAATTATAATACCCTCATGGCAAGAGAGATGTTTTTTTCCCCTCAAGCATTTGGGCACAGGATGCAAGGAAGACCAAAGTCCTTCCTTAGAACTTAACTGGCAGAAAGAGTTCTCACTCCTCAGGGATTACTAAATCTGGAAGCCAGGACTCTGGGCCACCAGCGGGCATCTTCTACATTGTTTGAAAAGGGCTTGTGTGCAGAATAAAGCCAGCCAGAGACCAGCAGAGAAAAGCTAGACAGAAAGAGTCCAGAGGCACCGAGACCCTTTTAGTATCTGAGGTCCTGGTTCCTCCAGCAATTCCTCCAGGCATGGGAACTATTCCAGCTGCAAGACTCACCACATTTCCTTTCTGCTCAAAGTAATTTGAATTGGATTTCTGTCAATGTGTCCAAGAGAATCTTGAGCATTTTCAGGATCCTATCATTAAAAGTTTATTGACGTCTATTATTAGCACACAAAAAAATATTTTCCTGAATTCTTCTGGCTGGTCTAACCATGAAGACTCCAAGTTTCAGGAATGCAATATTCCTATACAGATAGCTAAGTATTTTCATGTTTAATAACATGACACATATCATGTGACCCAAGATACCTATGTAACTACAGTCATGCACTGCATAACCATGCTTCAGCCATTGACACACCACATATACGGTATGACAGAGGTCCCGTAAGATTATAATACCTTACTATTACTGTATCTTTTCTATGTTTAAATATGCTTGGATATATATATAACATTAACATATATCATACTTGCCATTGTGTTATGGTTGCCTACAGTATTTCGCATAATAACATGCTGTGCAGGTTTGCAGCCTAGGAGCAATAGGCTATACCATACAGCCTAGGTGTGCAGTAGGCTAGACCATCTAAATATGTGACAGTATACTTTATGATATTCTCACAATGGCAAAATTGCCTAAGGATGTATTTCTCAGAACATATCCCCATCGTTAACCAACACACGACTGTGCTATAAATCCATCACAAGCTTTCATTTAAAAACATCCCCAAGAAAAAGTTAGGAACTAGATGAAGTTTGTAATTAGTGTCCTAAAACTTCTTTCCTAATTCTTCTATGTACTTTCAATACTTCTTCTTACACATATCGTGCCTCCAACTGTTCCTTAATATGTTGGGTTTCTACAGAGTTTGTGGAATAAGAAAATGACTACAAGGCATCTAGAATTCTTTCCCAAAATGTCCAGGAAGCTTAATAAAGCTAAGAGCAGAGAAACCCTATTTTGAGTGAACCCTATTCCAGAAAATTTGTCCTAACAAAATGTCAGACACCTCATATACCTCCTCCAGGGAAACTGGGATTCAGAGCTAATGGGTTCCCAGAGAGACTATTCTTCCAAGGGCTCCTGGCCATTTCCGGGTTCTCGGAGTAGCTGATTCCTTGGGCCTGCACAGATGGCAAGGCACTCATTGTTGACTCTAACCATGAGGAGGCATATATAGAAGATGAATCCTGATTTTTTTTAACATATGAAATAAGATTGCTTTTAATGACTCAATAAGTCACCTTGGGTAGCTAGAAATACATAAATTGTTATTTTTAAATACTTAAATTTTGTCAAAAGGCCGGGCACAGTGGCTCACACCTGGAATCCGAGCACTCTGGAAGGCCGAGGCTGGAAGATTGCTTGAGCTCAGGAGTTTGAGACCAGCCTGAGCAAAAGTGAGACCCTGTCTTTACTATAAATAGAAAGAAATTAGCCAAACAACTAAAAATAGAAAAAATCAGCCAGGCATGGTGGCACATGCCTGTAGTCCCAGCTACTCAGGAGGCTGAGGCAGGAGGATCGCTTGAGCCCAGGAGTTT
>CAUYRT010064371.1:0-10924 GCA_963574885.1 Lepilemur ruficaudatus
GAGGGACATGGTGAATGCTATGAGCTGGCTGTCTGACACTGACCCGATTCTCCCCCACCTGGCTGAGCCCCCTACCTGGCCAAGTCCCCTCTACCTGGGTGATTCCCCCCACCTGGCCGCTGCCCCCCCCCCGGGCCAAGAGCCCCCCACCGGGGGGGGGCCCCCCCCGGGGCCGTTCGGCCCCCCCGGGCCCCGCCCCGCCCCCCCCCCCCCCCCCGTCACCACCGTCCTGCTCTCTGTTCTGGGGTTTCTGCCTTTTCTGGAATTTCGTGGCAGTGGCACCATTCAGTTATGTTCTTTTGTGCCGAGTTTGTCGCTCAGCAGAACGCCGTTTGCTCACGGGCCATTTCCCTTCGCTTCCGCAAACACCTTCCAGATCCCTTTGGAGGGGACCCTTTCAAAGAAAGCGACCCGTTCCGCGGCTCCGCCACCGACGACTTCTTCAAGAAACAGACGAAGAACGACCCTTTCACCTCAGACCCGTTCACCAAAAACCCTTCCCTGCCCGCAAAGGTGAGTGGGGCGGGGCAGCGCTGGGGGGAGCCGCGTGCCGTGTGTGTGCGTGTGTCCACGTGTGTGTGTGTGTGCACGCGTGTGTGCGTGCGCGTGCCGTGTGCACACGTGCGTGTGTGTGCGTGCCGTGTGTGTGCGTACGTGTGGGTGTGTGTGTGCATGTGTGTGAAGGCGGTGCCTCCTGACCGCCGGCCCCTTGGTGGAGCAAGTCCCCGACATGCTCGCGCCCCACCCGCTCGTTACCGTGTGAGCTGTGCTGTCTGTTCCCCGGGAGCTGGGGTCCCGGGCCCAGCGTCAGGCCCAGATAGGAGATGGTCTTGGCTTCGTGGCTGCGAGGCAGGAACTCGTTTGTACTGTTGCCTTGTTCGCCTTTTTTAAAAGCGTCCTTAAGACCTGTAGTGAGAATCTGCCTTTCATTCCTGGTCTTGGGGATCCGTTTCTCGATTTTGTTGATCCTTTCCACGAACCGCGTTTTGGCTTCGTGAATTTTCCCTGCTGTGTGTGTCCGTTTCACTGAGTTCTCCTCTCCTGTGGCTACTTCCTTCCTTCCTCCTCGCTTTGGGTTCGCTTTGCTCTCTGACTTCTCACGGCCCAGCCTTCAGCCGCTGATGTTAGACTTTGTTTGCTAGCATAAAGACGATCCCAGATCGATAGTGGTTCAGCTTAAGGTGTTTTGACCGCAGTGGATTTATTGGGAAGTCACCCCATCATAAGTCAAGGAGCACCTGGACTCACGTCGGGGCATCAAACGCATTTTCAACTTACGACATTTTCGATTTACGGTGCGTTTATGGGGATGTGGCCCTACTGTACACACTGGAAGCAGCCTGTTTCCCTGCTGCTCCGCTTTAGCTGTATTCCATACATTTTGAAACTTTGTATTTTCATTGTCATTCAGTTTTATTTATTTATTTGTTTTTTGAGACAAATAAATCTGGCTGTGTTACCCAGGCTAGAGTGCTGTGGCGTCAGCCTAGCTCACAGCAACCTCAAACTCCTGGGCTCAAGCGATCCTCCTGCCTCAGCCTCCCGAGTAGCTGGGACTACAGGCATGCGCCACCATGCCCGGCTGATTTTTTTATATATTTTTAGTTGGCCAATTGATTTCTTTCTATTTTTTAGTAGAGATGGGGTCTCGCTCTTGCTCAGGCTGGTTTCGAACTCCTCCCGCCTCGGCATCCCAGAGTGCTAGGATTACAGGCGTGAGCCACCGTGCCCGGCCTATGTTAAGTACTACTTGTCCTCCACGTGAGATTGGAAGATTGCAATTTTAGCATACAGATGGATTCCCCTTATCCAGACTAATAATGAATAAATATTTGGCCTTAAAATACCCTGTATCTTAGACGTCTATGACAATCTATACAGTATCCACTACCGTTGCATTACACCTGTACACGTTTTAGATTCCGCCCCCTCACCCCAGAGACAGGGTCCCATTCTGTCGCCCAGGCTAGAGTGCAGTAGCGAGATCATAGCTCATTACAACCTGGAACTCCTGGGCTCAAACAATCCTCCTGCTTCAGCCTCCCAAGTAGCTGGGATGACAGATGTGCACCACCACGCCTGGCTAATTTTTTATTCTTTGTAGAGATGAGGTCTTGCTATGTTGCTTGGGCTGGTCTCCAACTCCTGGCCTCAAGCGATCCTTCTGCCTTGGCCTCCCAAAGTCAGTTTTGTTTTTTTTTTTAAAATGAGGGTTTTACACTATTAGGACCTATTTCTAATCCCTCACACATACACCCATCGAAGTAAAAAGTTTACTGGATGGACCCACGGCTGCTGAACTTGGCCATCGGCCTCCAATGAAGACTTTGCAATTATTTTACAATCCAGTCTGAAGTTCAGAGGTGGTGTCCAGATAAGGAAATCGGTGCTAACCTGTTTCTTAAAGTTCCTCACTTTTAGATTAGAGGTAAGATGGACAGGGTTAGAGGCTTAGAGGCTAAGGTCTTTTAAATGCCTTTAAAGTTAATAAAATCTTGTACTTTTGTGTGTGTTATATACCTTATAGAAATGGATTCAAATTGCTGATTCATTTCTGGAATTATTCATTTTTGAAAAAAAGAAAAAGATCACTGATTCAAATTTTAAAAAAGATCATGGTATCTGTATATTACTTTATCCAGTTTTCAACTCAAACTTTGTATTAATTTATAGTTTTACATATAGGCCTTCAAAAATTGCTAGTTTTAAAAAAGGTTTTATTTTTATCACTTTCATAGTCTTTTGCCTTTTTTTTTTTAAAACTTACTATTACGGAAAATTGCAAGCTTTAAAAAATGTAGAGAGAGAATATATCACCTGGCTTCAGCAGATGAAATCATAATTTCATCTGTACTCCCCTGGATTATTTTGAAGGAAATCCAAGGTGTCATATTATTCCTTTCATAGGTATTTGAGGGTGTAGCTCAAAAAGATAACCATTCTTTTTTTTTTTAATTATTTTTTTCTTTCATTTTCTTTTCTTTTTTGTTTTTCCAATTTTTACTATGAGAACCTAGATAAGAATTCTTTTTAAGCATCACCACAATACTATTTTCACACCTGAAAAGTTAATTATTTAATATTTAATATCTGGTCACTGTTCAAATTTTCCAGATTGTCTCCTTTTTTTTTTTTTTTTTTTTTTTTTACAGAGTCTCACTCTGTTGCCCGGGCTGTAGAGCGCCATGGCATCAGCCTAGCTCACAGCAACCTCAAACTCCTGGGCTCAAATGATCCTTCTGCCTCAGCCTCCGGAGTAGCTGGGACTACAGGTATGCGCCACCATGCCCGGCTAATTTTTTACATGTATTTTTAGTTGGCCAATTAATTTCTTTCATTTATAGTAGAGACGGAGTCTCGCTCTTGCTCAGGCTCGTCTCGAACTGCCGACCTTGAGCTATCCACCCGCCTCGGCCTCCCAGAGTGCTAGGATTACAGGCGTGAGCCACCGCGCCCGGCATCTCTCCAATGTTTTAAAAAAATACAGGATAGTACATAATTGAGTGCAAATATGTGTGGTTCAGACAATATGTATTTTGCAGAAAATTAGAGCAGAGGCACAGAGGGCTTCCTGGCCGTTTTGGATGGTGGACTTTGACTGGTCTGGGGTGGGAGGACTCTGGAGAGATGCGGACAGTCCTCAGCAGAAAAAGGCTTTGTTGAGTTGGGGAATTCGGCCCGATGGGGAGTGGAAGGCCCGAGAGGGAGAATGAGGTAGGATGGAGAGACAGGTGGAAGCAGATTGTGGGAGCCTTGAAGGCTGAGCGGGGATGTGGATTTTATCCTGTGCACGGCGTGGGATCTAGATCAGAATGATGTACCGGGGAGGCCGTTTCGGAGGTTATCCCTCAATGGTCCCGAGAAAGGGAGAGGGTGAAGCGACCTGAGCCACGTTTGCAAGGGAATCCAGGTCTAAGATTACATCAAGAGAAAAGAAAGCGGGTTCTTAGAGGCTTTTTATAGATCACGCAGAAGAGTTTTGCACATTCTGGTTGGGACGTGTGGGAGGTTTATGGACTCAAGCTGGAATCAGCTAGGAGCCGATCTCAGCGTTCTGTTGCTTTCTCTGGGTGGGGGGAGTGTGGGGGTTGGGGGGGTTCTTGCTATGTTTTTGTCTTTGAGAGCTACTTTTTGCCCCTGGGACCTGTCGAAATAAGCTTTGTGATGCCAGAGGCTGAGAATTCGAGTGTACTGTTGACCAAGCCTCTGCTCCTACAGATCACGAGCTGCAAAATATTTAATCAGTGAGGTCATTTGAGGGAAATGAGATTTGATCAATAGGAGTGTCTGCCGTTTCCCTTAAGGGTCGAGTCTAAAATGCTTTTCTTCTACCTTCGCTTGGCAAAACCACAAGCCATTGGAAATGGAAAGAATAACTTTTTCTAAGACCCACAAAGGCTTATTTTTAATCAGTCGTGTGGTCTGCTCACCTTTGTGGTGTCTCTCTTGAGTGAATTCACAAAAATAAACTGGCCTAGTGGTTTCTGAACCCTTTAAAGAGCACCCCCCATTTCTGATGTCCCAGTATTTCAGGCAGAGCCCTTGGGTTGACACGGGCCAGGGCCTGCAGCCGGCCCCTCCCAGGAAAACCACTCCGAGTGCCCGGCGCTCGGGACGCCTGTCCTCATTTGTAAGGTTTCAAGGGGGACCTGTTGTGCAGTTCAGAAAGATGCTCATCAAAATGGGTGGGGGTGAAGGAGAAAAGAGTTTAGAAAGGTAGGCAAGGAAAAGACGGCGTGGCGGTACCTGTGGCGGTACCTGTGCCGTTTATTCAGCAAGCATAAATGCAGCAACTCTCGGTGCCGGGGATTTGAAGGTACCTGCGACACATCCCCACTCCCGGGGCTCGGTTGAGAAAGGGGCCTGTCCAAGGCAGGGGACAGAAGTCAGGTGGGAGGCTCGAGAGGCACCAAATGCATCTGCTGGTGGAGGAAGGTGCCAGAAGGGTGTTTGAACATCCTAAAAAGAGATGGAAAGTTAATTTGCCCTCGAGAGTAAAAGGAGGGGTTGGGGAGTAAGGGGAGGAGCCCAGGATGGTGGACTCAGGTGTGTCAGGGCCCAGGCCCTGGATGTGTGTGTGAGGTGCTGGTTAGGAGAGGAATGGGCGCTCTCAACAACATTGGATCTTGTGCACTGTGGACGCCCTGGGCAGGTCCAGCCCTGCCACCCGGGGACGGGGAAGTGACAGGGATGAGGGACGTGAGAGGGTGCACCCGGGCAGAGGGATGAGGAGAAAGGAGCTTTGTGTGCAACTGCTGCTACTGCCAGAGCAAGTGTGGGCTTTGCGGCAGCTGTGGGCCTCTGGTCCCAATATAGTCAACAGCTCCAAATCCCCTGGCCTGACACCTGTTAGCGAGAGGCTCCCCTGAGCTGACCTCTGCTTGGGCTGTCCCTTCCATACATGCATGTGACTCACAGCGGGGCCAGGCCCCCACACTTGCCGATCACGTGAAACCCCCATCATCCCTCGGCTGGCAAAGTGCCCTCTCTGGACTTGGGCGGGGGCTGCTGGGGTTTTGAGGGGTGAGGTTTGTTCAGCTGTTCCTAGGGAGAGGGGTGGGGCTGAGCTAGCCAGAGGGAACTGGGGTGTCCCTCTGGGAAGTGGCTGTTCTTGGCAAAGAACCTAACGTGGGGAGGGGATACTCTGGACACAAAGAAGTCCTGGGAAGGGCCGACCTTTCCCCCAGGATGGAGGGAAATGAATGTGACCTGCTTAATGCTGCTGCAGCTGCTTCCTAACTTTGCCTCTTTCTTCCTTTGACTTTTGGAGGAGTGGGGCAGACAAGAGATGGGGCTTCCCAGGTAGCCAGCCGTTCCCCAGCTGACCCATATTCCCACTCCCACCTGCCCAGCTCTTAGCCTCAACTAAGTGATGCCCGGGATGATGTGGCTCAGTGTGGCTGGCGTAACTCCCTTTCTCTCTCCCCTCCTTCCCTCTTCCTTTCTTCCTCTCCGGCCCCTCGGCTCCCCTTCCTGCCCCCTTGGGTGGCTGCAGCCAAGCCCTGGGGCGCCCCTGTGGAAGTGGAGTCCTTCCTGGTCCACCCTGGTGACCTGCTGCAGCTTCGCTGCCGGCTGCGGGACGATGTGCAGAGCATCAACTGGCTGCGGGACGGGGTGCAGCTGGTGGAAAGCAACCGCACCCGCATCACGGGGGAGGAGGTGGAGGTGCGGGACTCCGTGCCCGCGGACTCCGGCCTCTACGCCTGTGTGACCAGCAGCCCCTCGGGCAGTGACACCACCTACTTCTCCGTCAATGTTTCAGGTTGGTAGCCAAGCCCTGCCCTGGACCTACCCTCCAGCCCTCTCTGCCAGTTTCAGGGGGGGTGAACCTCCTCCCCTTCCATGATCTGCCCCCACTCTGCTTCGGAAGCTGCTGCCCACTAACATCGCGCCCTGCCCGCCGCGTGGCTTAGCTCTCAGAGGGACCAGATGGGGCCGGCCAGAAATCTGGGGCTTCCAAGATCTGCCTTGGAGGTGATTGCTGATGTTCTTGGGGCCTTGAGACCCTGTCATTTCTGCACCACAGCTTGCCAAGATCTCCAGGATGCTGAATGGGGCTGGGCCAGCTTCCATCCCGTCACTCCTGTGCTCAGAGCCCCAGAATGTGTGGTGAGGTCCCTGCCACGCTGGGGCAGGACCCAGGGGCACTGCCATGTTCACGGGGTTTATGGAAAATCCTCTAGCTTCCGTGTTAGGGCAGCCAGTGAACCCTAGAGCTCTGTGACTTGGAGAATCTGCTGCTTTGGAGAATGTCACTTTCACAAAAGTAGGATTCAAGGAAGTGGAGCTGAAATTTTCTTTGTGCCTTTTGTGCACCTCAGGGTACGGGCTTGGCACCAGCTCCCCAGACTTGCTAGGAAGGAGTGGAGAGAGGTGTGGCCTGAGCCCTGACTGGTGGCCACACGTGTGTCAAGCTTGTTCTTATCAGGGGTGGATACTCCTGGGGAGCGGTGCTGGCAGCTGCAGGCTGTGTGATGGGCTCCCTGTCTGCTCTGGTTAAGGAGGGCGGCCCCCACCGCATAGCAGACACACGCTGGGAAAGTTCTGGCTGTAGGCTGTTCAGCCCATGCCTCTGGAAACAGCACCTCGTCATCGTGTGCGGAAATCTACCTGGGTCTCCCGGTGGCTGACGTTCCAAGGAAGCATGCGGCTGCCCTGTGCTAGTTCTGAGACCCAGCGTGTCCGGGTAGCACCATGAGTTGAGCGAGATCCTCTGAATGCAGGATGGAAATAAATTAAAGAGGACCAGCTGACCCTGGTGGAGCCACCCGGTGTAACGGCTTCTGGGCAGACGGGCAGTGCAGTGGGTTAACACTTGGCTCTTAAATGGTCAATTTCTGTCCCACCAAGAGAGCTCATCAGTCACTAAGGGAAAGGTGGGCCCGGGAGTCCTTATGGGGAGGGCTGTCCATGTTCGTCTGTGACTGCGCTGGCCTTAAGGCGGTGACTGTCAGTGGGGACGCGAATCAAGAGGCCCCTTGGAGGCACCTCAGTGCCCCTTCTTCTTCCCGTAGATGCTCTCCCTTCCTCGGAGGACGACGATGACGATGATGACTCCTCTTCAGAGGAGAAAGAGACAGATAACACCAAACCAAACCGTATGCGTGAGACACTGTTTCCTACCTTACTGCTCTTCGGGCCTGGGAGTTGGGTTTAGAAGGGTGGGGAGGAGGCGGAGAGGGCACATGGGGTCGCGGTGCTTGTCCTGGTATGTGCTGGGCACCGCTCAGCGGTGCGGGCGCAGCGCTGCGCCCCGGCCCCTGAGCCTGACCTGCCGCCCCCTCTTTCCCCGCGTGTCTCTCTTCGCTTTCCCTGGACAGCTGTAGCTCCGTATTGGACATCCCCAGAAAAGATGGAAAAGAAGCTGCATGCTGTGCCGGCGGCCAAGACAGTGAAGTTCAAATGCCCTTCCAGTGGGACCCCTAACCCCACGCTGCGCTGGCTGAAAAATGGCAAAGAATTCAAACCTGACCACAGGATTGGAGGCTACAAGGTACATGTGTGTATGTGAAAGTTAGAACAAGAGGAATGGGAGAAACTATGTTAGAAAATCCTTATTATATGCTTTTCGTTGTTTTAAATAATAGTTTCTTAACTGTACAGGTAATGCGTTCTTACAAATCTTAAATACAAAACGAATAAAGTTAAGAAATCTTTTCAGTCTTTTTTCTGTATGTATGGTTTTTACATAGTTAATTATGTCTTGTGTATAATTTCTCACCTTGTCATTTGGTAACTTCATGAGTCTTTTTATGTTGTATTTCAAGCATGAGTGTTCGAATTATAATTTTTCATAGCAAAATATCACAGACTATTTTGTGATATTACGTGTTTTCTAGTTTTTCACTTTTATAAATAACATTGCAACAAATATCTTCAGCGGTATTTTTCAGTGTTCTTCCTTAGGACAGATTGCTAGAAATGAAACTACTAGGTCAAAGGGTATAAGCATTTTTTAAGCCCTTGATGCATGCTACCCAATGACTTTATTTAAAGAGAAAATTAATTCACCTGCCCATAGCAGAGTATGTGAATGGCCGATTCACTATACCTTTGCCATCAAATTTCGGTGTCTACAGTAATCCACCTCCACTGCCGTTTCGCTGGCTATGGTTTCAGTTACCCAGAGTCAACAAAGGACCAAAAATAGGGTAGTACAGTATAAAATATCTTTATTTTGAGAAAGACCACATTCACATAACTTTTATTACAGTATGTTATAATTGTTCTGTTTTATTAGCCATGTTATTAATCTCTTACTGTGCCTAACTTATGAATTAAACTTTACCATAGGTACGTATGTATAGCAAAAGACCTAGGATGTATAGATTCTGTAACTAGCTCTAGTTTCAGGCATACACTGGGAGTCTTGGGACGTATCCCCCATGGAGAGGGGGGTACTACTGTATTTCATTGTTCTTTTATGTATTATTTCGCTTATTAATGAAGTTAGAATTTTCCTGTGTTAATAAGCAGTTTTCATTTCCTCTTACCTAGGTTGTTGTCCTTTGCCCTTTTATATCTTTCGGAAGAACATCTTCCTTATAATTTCTCTTTAGAGTCTCTGATCATCCTCAGAGTCCCTGTTTTTCTCTCATCTCACCTAGCTTCTCTTTTCTCAATAATCGTGTGTAAGAAAAGCAGAGGGGCCAGGTGCAATGGCTCACGCCTGTAATCCTAACACTCTGGGAGGCTGAGGTGGGAGGATCGCTTGAGGTCAGGAGTTCGAGACCAGCAAGAGACCCCATCTCTACCAAAAATATAAAAATTAGCTGGGCTTGGTGGTGTGCATCTGTAGTCCCAGCTACTGGGGAAGCTGAGGCAGGAGGATCGCTTGAGTTGGAGGTTGCAGTGAGCTATGATCATACGACTGCACTCTAGCCAGGGTGACAGAGGAAGACTGTCTCCAAAAAAAGAAAGAAAGACTAGGGAAACATTTTAAATTAATTCACCAAGCACTTACTGTATGTAAGGCACTATGCTTCAAATGTTCCTGCCCATAAAGGTTTTCCAGTGTAGCAGAATGTCCTATGTCTGGAGCACCTATTGTAGAAGGCAGACTGTGATCAGTGCTTCAGTAGACAGAGGGAAGGGTGAGAACAGTTCTGACCAGAGATTGGGCTGGAGGAGATGGTTTTGGAAATGAGATATCAAGGGCAGGCAGGGCCGGGCTCTCAGCAGGAGAGCCGTTCCAGGTGCGGGAATGGCACGGACAGAGGTGTGCAAGTTGGGAACGCTCCTGGTGTATTTGATTTGTCCAGATCACAGAGGCCCTTGAATTCCATGGGGAAGACTCCTGAGTCCCCATGCCCATCTGCCAGTCTTCCTGAGTGTTCTTTCAGGGTGTTACCGGGCTGAGGGTGGGGCACTCCGCACCTTGTCCTGGTAAGGCTGCAGCCCGGGGCCGTGTGCCACTCTGATCTCGAGGGTAAACGCACAGGCACCAGTGCGGCCTGCGCTCCCTCCCGACCCTCCATGGAACCCTCTGGTGTGTTTCTCCTCAGGTCCGTTACGCCACCTGGAGCATCATAATGGACTCTGTGGTGCCCTCTGACAAGGGCAACTACACCTGCATTGTGGAAAACGAGTATGGCAGCATTAACCACACCTACCAGCTCGATGTCGTGGGTAAGAGGGCAGGCTCACGCCTGCACTCTGGGAGGCTGAGGTGGGAGGATCGCTTGAGGTCAGGAGTTTGAGAAGAGCCTGAGCAAGAGCGAGACTCTGTCTCTACTAAAAATAGAAAAATTAGTTGTGTGCCTGTAGTCCCAGCAGCTTGAGAGGCTGAGGCAAGTGGATCACCTGAGCCCATGAGTTTGAGGTTGCTGTGAGCTAGGCTGACGTCACGGCACTCTAGCCTGGGCAACAGAGTGAGACTCTGTCTCAAAAAAAAAAAAAAGGCAAAGGCAGCAGGAGTAGCAAGGTTAGAGCTTAGAGGGAGGAGGTTTGGAGAAAACAGCTGCAGTGTCCAGGTTTCTTAGCGGCGTAGTATAGTGTGCGGTACTTACTATAATATCTTTGTCACCTAGAACAGGCCACTTTCCCCTTTGGAGCCTCACTTTTCTTACCCTGTAAAACAGAGTTAAGGGGGGCCGGACGCAGTGGCCCACGCCTGTAATCCTAGCACTCTGGGAGGCTGAGGCGGGAGGATCGCTCAAGGTCAGGAGTTCGAGACCAGCCTGAGCAAAAGCGAGACCCCGTCTCTACTAAAATAGAAAGAAATTAATTGGCCAACTAAAAATATATAGAAAAAATTAGCCGGGCATGGTGGCGCATGCCCATAGTCCCAGCTACTCGGGAGGCTGAGGCAGAAGGATCGCTTGAGCCCAGGAGTGTGAGGTTGCTGTGAGCTAGGCTGATGCCATGGCACTCACTCTAGCCTGGGCAACACAGTGAGACTCTGTCTCAAAAAAAAAAAAAAAAA
>CAUYRT010064372.1:0-49884 GCA_963574885.1 Lepilemur ruficaudatus
TTCATCTTTGAAAATTATTTTCAATGGGTGTAGGTTTCTGGATTTGACAGCTTTTATTTTCTTTTTTCTTTTTTTTTTTTTTTTTTTTTTGCTGTATTTTTCATTTGCAGCATTTTCACTTCGTGCTTTCTTTATAGTTTCTCTCTCTATCAGCCGCGAGTCCCATCTGTTATTGCATGTTGTGTACCTTTCCCCTTAGAGCCTTTAACATAATCATAATTATTTTAAATTCTCAGTTCTAGCATCTGCGTCATACCTAACTCCCGTTCTGATGATTGCATTCTCTCTTTGGATTTTTTTTTTTTTTTTTTTTTGCTTTCTTGTGTGCCTTGTAATTTTGTGTTGAAAGCCGTACAGCTTGTGTGAGACAACAGACACTTGTGTAAATTGCTTTTGTGCTTAGAAATGGGCATCTCTGTCCTTCTTACAGACCTTTAATGTGGGAGTTAGAGTTTATCTAGTTAGGAACAAGGCTGGATTTGAGGGATTTGTGGTTGGTCTGGCTGTCCTCATTGCACACTGAGGCTTCAAATTCCTATAGCAACACCTCATAACCTGCATGGGGGTTGGATTACAGGAACAGCATCCGTCCAGTTCTAGTTCTTGGTCTCCCTTTTGTGCCGTGCCTGAGAGAGGGTCTCTCTGCATATTCTCGTTCTTCTCCTGTCCTTTTCCCAACAGTATTTTGCTGCTGCCTGTAATTCAGAGCTCAGTAGCTTGGCTTTAGGCGGCCAGGAGGAGGATAGGCGCCGTCTCTGTTCTGAGCTTGCCTCCTACGTGCATCCTGTTCCTGGGTTTCTGAGCCTTCCCGCTTCTCCTACCTTTCCCTCAGTTGTTGTGGTGGGCTCTGTGGTAATGTCCCTCCCCAAAAAGTCAAGTTGTGCTTTTTCTCTTTTTTCCTTACCCCGCTGCAGTGAGTTTTCACCAGTGTTAACCTCACAGGATAAGGCTTTATTTTCCCTAGTAGTGAGAGGGGAGATGGATCCAGGTGAAGTTTTTCCACTGCCGTATGGCTACTGCTCTTCCCTCCCAGATCTGGCCACAGTGGGCACGTCCTCACACGCTTTACTCTGAGTGCCTGGCGCAGGGGCTCATGGTGAAGACCCTGCAGGAGAGTGTGGCCCCCAGAGCTGTCACACGATCCTGCCAACCCACTCTTGGCTCGAACTGACCACTCTAGACGCAAGCTCGTGTCTCCTCTTTTCCCGCGGACCCTGCTTTTCCTTAGACTTTAGACTGTTGGTTGTCTGGGACTTCGACTTTTTGATGAGTTTGGAAAAAGTTGTCAGTTGAAAGTTAGGTCCACTCTCTTTTGTAATATGTAAAGTAATGGGTTTTAAAGTAAAGCAAGTCCCACCCTAGTTGGACTGTGCAGCAAGGTCGGCCTTGGGTGGAATCAGCCAGGAACCTGTTCTCCCCGTCATCCAGCTCCCTCCAGTCTTTTCTATTTTTCTCCTTTAAAAGGAGATGCATCTCTAAAACACAAAATCTGATTTGGCACTAACGTGGCAAATTCAGGTTAAATTGAGGATGACTCTAATTTTAGGATGTCAAACATCAGACAAAATAGAAATATCTGAGCCAGGAGTCTGGGCATTTGCCCAGAAATCACGCATTCTGTCTCCAGCCTAGGCCCTAGTGGGATTCAAAAATTTGGTATTATTCCATTTTATTATTTAGTTTATAACATACTAGTAGAAGCCTGAAGGCAAAAGGCCTATGAAATCTCATACTGAAGGAACTTAAATGCATATAGTTTATCTTTGAGTTTTTTAAATTATAAAACTAATACATAGTCATGATAAATAACAATTCTTGTCCTTTTTATACCATAGAAATAATCACCCGCAAATGTTTTGACACAGGTATTCTGAGACTTTTCTCTAAGAACTTACCTTTATTATATAGAAGGAAAGAATAGTAAAATAAATTCATGTGTTGACTATTTGAGAAAGCCAGGAAAAATATCTATGGCTTATTTCTCTATTTATATTTTTTCACTCTTCAAAAAATACTTGTAAATGCAGATGTATCACAGCTAAATTCTATGTTGTCTGATGTCATCTTTATTATATCTCAGTGGCAAAGAAATGAGGTAAACGTTTTGCATTCCTCCCCCCAATAAACCTTTTAGCTTTCTAAAGGAGAGAGCCTCTAATTTACAAGATTTTGAATAGGTGAAGCTTTTAAACCAAGTCCCACATGAGCGTATAAGAATTTTAAAGCTGTTTCCTGAACCATCTTGAATATTCCTTGTTAAACACAGTCTCACATGATGTTATAAGGCTGATACTAATGACTTTAAGATAATATCCCCCTTCCTGTGAGGAATGGGTTTTAATCATATCATGGAAAAAATTGACAGGAAACTTCAGCACCTCTCTTAGTAAATAAAAAAGAAGAAGAAGAAAGCAGATTAAATATTAGATGAATATTTCTACTCCGAGGGCAATTGAAACATGTCTACAATACTATTCAAGTATTAAGAAAAATTATTTTGCTCACAAATACCAAATGTCATCATTTGTGTTTTAATTTGTTCAGTAAAAGACAGATACAGAAAAGTAGAGAAAAAGAGCTCAGGAAAAGAGTTGCATTGAACTCTTTATTAACTTTTTATATAGTTAGTTGTGTTTTAGGAATTTTTCAAGTGTAATATTTGAGGCCTTCATTTCTGAGTTTCTTTGTATATTACTCTCTGCCTGTGTAATTCCTCTTTCGAGGCTCATTTCATTCTCCTCATCCTTAACGCAGCCTGTCTGGCCATGTCCCCCTCTCCCAGCACCTCACTCCCCCTAACCCCGTCGGACTGACTGAGTCTTCTCCTCATCCTCCTTGACTAGAGTGTGGGCTTTTGGGGGGCAGGGTTCTTTTATATTCTGCACAGTGTTGCCAAACTTATAAAAATTAAGAATTGCATTTGTCCACTCTCAAAACATTCTGTAACATACTCTCTTGGTTGTTTTTATTAGATGAAAAACAAAGATTTGGTTATGAGCGGTCTGGATATGATCTTGAAGAATCTGATGGCCCCGACGAGGATGATAATGAAAACGAAGATGATGATGAAGACAGCCAGACAGAATCAGTCCTTTCAGCAGCACCCTCGGTCACAGCCAGCCCGCAGCACCTTCCGTCCAGAGGTGGCCTTCAGGACCCTGTGGGTGCTGATGAGGACATCAGGATTAGTGATTGCTTTTCTGGGGCACATCCTGACCCAGTGGACATTCTGCCGAGAGCCTTGCTCACCAAGATGACAGTCCTGAGCACGGTGCAGTCTGACTGCAGCAGGAAGGCAGACTCTCCCGGGAAGGCCAGGGCACGTGCCACGAGAGATGAAGATGAGGTGATTGCTCCTGCAGACTCCTCCAGGTCACCAGAGGCTGCACCCAGATCCCCATGTCATCAGATGTCTGTGGACTATCCTGAATCAGAAGAGGTTCTGAGAAGTTCCGTGGCAGGAAAAGCTATTGCTTTAACACAGGTAAATGATTGGAGGTGGTGCTTTTTCTTTTCTCTTTTCTCTTCTTTTCTCTTCTCTTTTCACTTATTAAATATGGGAACCTAATGGCTTAAGAAAATAATGCACCTAAAGGATTTATTTATGTCCAAATCAGTTGGTATGACTTTATTTCTTTTTTGTTATATTAAAGAACAGAGGACATTTATGTCATTTGGGGTCTTGTTGAGTATTTTAATCAGAGTTCACATATTATATTGTAAATCTGTGAAAGAACCAAGTGGTTCTTGACAAATATACTCATTTATTATTATTTACTTTTTTCAAAATGTTTTCAAATGAAAAAATATGTAGGTGCCAATTGAGAAGACAGATCCGGGGACTGGTTCATTCCACGGCTCCCCGTGACTCATTTTGCTGAGCTTGATGCGTTGGATTTGTGCTATGCTATCCTTACATTTTGCACTTTGCCTCCAATGGCAAGACAGCTTCCATGGCAAAGTTAATGTGACCCAAAAACATACCAAGAAGTTCACTTTGCTTGAATGATCAAATTGCTGTAGCAGCCTGGGAGAGGTTAGAGCTTTCTGCCCAAGAACTAGCTGAAGGCAGACACGGGCCCCCGGAAAGGCACGCTCCGTGCGCTGTGAGCAATTCCCTGCTCTCCTTCTGGCTGTCTGTGACAACTGATCAATTCTGGGAGGAATGCATTCTCCTCTTGTTGACAGTTCTCTTGCCTCTGCTATACATTGAATATGGCAGTAGAATTTATTTCTAAATGTGGAAGATTTTGGTTTGCTAGGTAACGGAGAAAAATAAAAAGACTGTAAAAACTTGGATTTTTATAGCCCGTCTAGCCTAAATTAATATAACTTAGTTAAATTATACTAATATTTAACTTAAATTATTAACATAAAAATTAATATGTAAATTAATGTAGCCCTTAAGTATAGCGCTAGATATTGTCAAGGAAAAGCTAATATTTAGATAATAACCTTGGGTGAGAGGGAGGATGGGCCAGATGTATCCCTTCCAATAATAGTTCGTTACTTTAATGTTGGCCACCCATGCTCTAAGCTGCTCTATCCCAAAATCTTTTGCACACTTACCAGTACCTGGAAATCTGGTTTTCAGTAGACATTTTGTAAAATACGAATGAATGAACAAATGAATGAACAACTGGAGACCGTTTTCTTGATGACGCCTCTTTACTTCATGAGCAAATAATCCTTCAGTTAATCTTTCCCCAGTGAGTTGACACTCACAGCCAACTCATATCTCAGTTTCCCAGCAACTCCTAATCTCTGAAATAAGGCAGAGCTGGTGGCATCAGGAGCAGTAACAGCAACGACACGGGATTATAACTGCCCGCCTCTCAGGTTTACGCTCAGTAGATGACCGTAGCCAGGAAATTTGTTTGAAAAATGTGAAGGACCGTACAAAATGTGTTCCTGTTATTTGTACTAGAAAAGAAATAACTACGTAATAGAGTTCTTAGTCGGAAATTTATTTTTAAAAATCACAATATAATTTTTTAGCAAGCTGCTCATTTTTATAAAATACAAATATATGCTCTTTCACCTGAAGTGAAGGAATAGATTTAGCACCAGCGTTTTAGCGCGTGATTGAGGAGGCCCTGTCGTAAAAGGACTGTTCTCTCTCATTTAGAGCCCATCGCCCCTAGGACTTGCTCCAGCTGCAGCAAAGCGCGGCCCCCAGATGGCAGCGGGGATTCCTTCGGTGGCCTCTCCTCATCCTCACCCTCAGGAACAGAAGCCGCAGATGGCTCTGCAGCCGGCACCAGGCCTGCCTTCGCCGCAGACGCGTTTGTTCAGCCACCTTCCTTTGCATTCCCAGCAGCAGTCAAGGACACCTTATAATATGGTTCCAGTTGGGGGAATCCACGTGGTGCCCGCTGGCCTCACGTACTCCACGTTTGTGCCCCTTCAGGCCGGGCCGGTGCAGCTCACGATCCCAGCCGTCAGCGTCGTCCACAGAACCATGGGCGCTCCCGGGGACACGGGCACAGAGGTGTCTGGCAATACAAATCCCGCTGGAGTGGCTGAATTAAGCAGTGTTGTGCCATGTATTCCCATTGGCCAAATCCGTGTGCCGGGCCTTCAGAACCTCAGCACGCCGGGCTTGCAGCCACTCCCGTCGTTGAGCATGGAAACCGTCAATATCGTGGGCCTCGCCAATACGAACGTGGCCCCGCAAGTGCATCCGCCGGGACTCGCTCTCAATGCCGTGGGACTGCAGGTCCTGACCGCAAACCCCTCCTCCCAAAGCAGCCCCGCCCCCCAGGCCCACATTCCAGGTCTCCAGATCTTGAACATAGCATTGCCTACTCTAATCCCCTCGGTCAGTCAAGTGACCGTGGATGCACAGGGAGCGCCCGAAGTACCAGCGTCCCAAAGCAAAGCCCGCGAGACGCAACCCACGCAGACTTCTGTAGCCGATGCAAACCAGGTCAGCAGGACCGAGTCTCCTCAGGGGTCACCTAAAGTCCAGTGGGAAAACGCAAAAAAAGTTCTGGATCCGCCTGCCCCTGCAGGTGACCACACAAGGCTGGATGGCTCGAGCAAAATGGACACAGAGAAGGTGGCCTCAGCAAATCATGTGAAGCCCAAGCCTGAACTCAGCTGCGTGCAGGGCCAGCTGGTGTCCGTGGCAGAACCTCTGCTGAAGGCACATTCTGAAGGTGTCACAAAGCCATCCGGCCGGCAGACCCTCTCTCCAGACAGGCAGGTGCCCAGGTCCGCAGCACTGCCCCGAAGGCAGCGCCCTGTGCAGTTCAGCGACGTGAGCAGCGATGATGATGAGGACAGGCTTGTGATAGCAACCTAGTGGGGCTCATTTTTTATTGTTTCCTTTTTTGATAACACTTAAAGGTTTCTTTGAAAACCCTCCTTTCCTTAAAGCACATTTTTCTGACATAAACTCATGACTAATCTTTGTGCAGTCATGAACTTTTGACCAATAATTGTTGTTCTGTGTCAGCTCCAGCCATTTTTGTACATGTTGTATAGACAATTGTGCCTTTTAGAAGTTTTATGTTTAGAAACTGTACAAATTGTTGAATATCTATATACATAAAAAATATATTATATATGTATATGAAAACCAGGTAGTTATTTGTGTTTTAGTAAGGAAAACCTGTCAAATAAATCAAATGATTAAATTATATGTTGCACTGTTCAATATAAATTTTATGGCTGTGGGGCAGAATTTCTGTGTGTAAATTAGTATGTAAACTCCATATTTATTGTATTCATATTAGTCTTTGAAAATAGGTCTGTCCTCCTCCTTGTGTAAGGATGTAACTTTACACTTCAGACAGATTTTCTGTGTTATGAAATGTTTCAGTAAAATATTATTTACTGACTTTACAGTTGCTTTAGTTGTACGTTCTTTGTATCATCTGGTCATCAGCAATCTGCATTTGGAAAGCAGCCCTAGGTTCCATCCTCTCCTCTCCTCGCCCCTACCCACCCCACCAGGCTGTGTTGCCCAGGCTGGTCTCAAACTCCTGACTCCTGGCCTCAAGCCATCCCCCCTCCTCAGCCTCCTGAGTAGCTCCTGGGACTATGCGGCACCACTGCACCTGGCTTTTAGTGGCCTTTCTATAATGTGAAACTGTATCTGAAATCGATACAACTGAGAGACCTATTTTTCTTATCTGTTGAGAAGGCATTTTGTAGTTGTTACTGGATGAAATATTTAAAAACGCTTTCTGTAAGTACATATAGCATGGAGCCTGAAATGTGCAAAGTTCCTACATGTGGGTATGGAAATTTCTAGTAAATGTGAAATAAGTTAGAAAATAATGATCCTGAGAGCTTGGCTTATGATTATTTCCTGCCTTGGGAGGTTTAACTATCCTTACTCATTCAGAAAAATGGAGCAGGGGGAGCCCACCATTACCACTGCAGTGATTTGCATTATTATCTAAGAATTACAGATGATAGGTTTGTGAGAAAAATTTTTAATGCTGGAATTTGCATATTTAGTACATCATTAAGGCAATGTATTCACATTCTTAAAGGCCTACGTCATGAAGATTGCAGGGACATGAAGTTGGTGAGGCAAGAGCATGGCCTGTGGGGTGGGGGGTGGTGTGTACTAGGGAGTTTAGAGACCCCACCGCTAGCCAGCCCCTGCTTCATGTCTGTGACTTTGGCAAAGGCACCTGCATCTCAGCCTGCATATCCTGATCTAAATTAAGATTTCCATGCTGCGAAACAGGCTCTGATGGACCTGTGGTGCTTTAGATCCTGTTTCTATTTACATTTACCTTTCCACAGGTTTAAGTATCAAAATTCTCAAGAACAATAAAACTACGTTTTATATTTTAAAAGATTTGAAAAGAATTTTGGAAACTTTGGCTCTAGGAATTGCAGTGCCCTATTAATACAGTTGTGGAAAAATGAAGTCCATTATCTGTCCAATTTCTCAAAATTAATGCTTTAACTTTGTGTCATGAACTTATGGTAAGCTTTTACTACATAAAACTGTAAAGCAGTAATAATAAACATATTCTTAAATCCGTAGCCATACTTTATATATATGACTTCTCTAAATTCAAAAGTAATGCTCAGAATTTTATAATAGCATTAAGATTTTTTTTGTTTGTTTGTATAGAGTGTTCTTAATTTTAAGAATTCCTACAGTTTAGCCAAAGACGAAATGTGATATGCTTAGATGTTCCCTTGGAAATTTCGTAATGCTGTAATTCACCCTACTCTTATACTTTGGGCTTTTCAAGATTCATTACATTATGCACATATCTTTAATATTAGTGACTGTTGTGCTTTCATGTGTCTTTTCCAATATTTTACTAGTGTTTGAAATATGCAGCTACATAAGAAATATGACTAAAGTGTGGGCTATTTTGAAATAATCACATAGACAAAATAGATAAGGGAATAGTTAATTTGAACTGCCTCTCCGAAGTCATCTTTTCCCAAAGAGCACCAATCACTTGATACTCTCAAATACAAATGATTTGCAAATAATATAATTCAGAGACCTGGTGAGACTGTATTTGACTTTTCTTCTGTTGTGCTGTCATGAAAGACCCAGGTCAGTAGAGAACTAGGGTGCAGTGTCATGGCAAGTCTCTTTGATAAGTTGTTGACAAAACAGGTGAAAAGCATAATGTGTAACAATTTCAGTATTTTCTTGTATGAATCCACTGCAGTGCCATCATCAGAAGTGTTGGAAAAAATAGCTGAAGAACCAAAGGTCACTTTTCTAGTTTTCAAAGATTAGTATGTCTGTTTTATAAAAATTTGTCATGCATTAACATAAATCAAGGGCATTCATGTAACTTATTTTCATTTCCCAAACTTTAGGCCACAGTGATAATTATTTCTTTCAGAATGACAATTATCTGATGATATTTTAATGTAGAGATTTTGTTTCTAATTTTTTTAATATATAATACAGCCATGATTTTCTTTTCACAGAAAAAGCATAAACACTTTTCTGATTAGTTAATCCCTGAGCTGAATTTTAAATGATGGCTTTTAATAAGGATAATAGAATATGATTGTTGTTTTTGTTGGAAAGACTGTGAAGATAGTTTGTATTTCTTTCCTGATACATGTTCAGGTCAAATTATAACATCAGTGCTCTTTGTGACTTTCCTGTTTTTAACCTTACATTTTGAGATCAACTTCAACATCAGAAAAGTAATTGTCATTAATTTTGTTTCAAAACCATCTATAAATTCTAGACACAGTATGTTAAATATTCTTAAGACAAAAGTCTCTCAAAGTGATTTCCCATGACTTTGGAGAATTATTTAATATTTAAAGAAGGTTATTAGATACATATTTATTAATATGTTGTAATGGCAGTAACTCCCTGCTGTCATAACCAAAAAAAAAGAGGACAGATTTAAAGCAAGAATAGTAAACCATTTTTCTCTACAAATTACTAGTAGACACAGACAGTCCCTGACTTACAATGTTTGAACTTGCCATCTTTGACTTTAGGATAGTGAGAAAGCTGTACGCATTCAGTAGAAGCCATACATTCATTTTGAATTGTGATCTTTTCCCTGGCTAGCAATATGGGGTATGTGATACTCTCGCAATGCTGGGTGGTGGCAGGGAGCCTAGATCCCAGTCAGCTACGCCATCACGAAGGTAAGCACCCGATACTGTACTATGTACTGTGTCTAATAAATTACATGAGCTATTCAAGACTTTATTTAAAAATAGGCTCTGTGTTAGATGGTGTTGCCCAACTGTAGGTTAATGTAAGTTTCTGGGTATGTTTAAGGTAAGCTAGGCTAAGATAAGTTAGGTGAATTAAATGCATTTTCAACTTAAAAAAATTTTCAGCTCACTATGGGTTTATGGGAACATAACCCCCTCTTAAATCAAGGAGCATGTGTAATCTGAAAATCATGAGGCATTTACTTAAATATACTGGATTCCTATTAATAGTCATTGCACACACAGGCTTATTTGGAACCTTGCTCATACAAGGGTTTGTAAAAGGCACTTAGACATAAAAGTTGGAGACATAATCTGCCCTTAGGTATTTCGTGTCTTCTGAATCGGGCTTGGGTCTGAAGGAGACTCTTGGGCATCCAAAATCAAGTAAAGATTTAAGTACCAACCAACTCCAATACTATGCAAGATGCAAAAGAAATTAGAAGGTACATTTTCTACCCCAAAGGGGCATGTCTCCTTACAACAGATCACATAAACTAGGGGATAATACTAGACTACATACATCATAGAAACCACAGTCTATAAATTTATGAGAGTTAAGAAAATTATTGCGGGAATTAAAACATGGTTTGTGCACGTTGGGGATTGCTGCATTTTGAAGGAGGTACACGGTTTGGGACATTGGAATAGACATGATGCCAAGCAGTAGAACAAAAATAGAGTCACGAAGGCTAAGATGAGCATGTGCCGGGGGCCAGTCTAAGTGGCAGACAGCATTCACTCTATGTTCAACACATATTTAGCACCAACAATGTGGAAAGCACCTTGGGAATGCAAATTTAATGCAAATTAAATGGTGTCTGCCCTCCAGGAGCTTAAGTTCTAGTAGAAGAATAAGAAGATGCAAAGTATCTTGAGTGGCATAAAAACAGATACCAAGTGTGGTAGGATTGCAAATGAGGGAGAGTTAGTTCCTGCCTGAGTTGATCAGAGAAATGTTTCAAAGAGAGTGTGGTGTCTAAATGTGGCCTGAAGGGACTTTGTTAAGCAGAGACAGTAGATGGGACATTATAGACAGAATGCGAAGGAGAATCAGCGTTTACTATATGCCATCTATAATCTTATTTAATCCTTTAGAGTGTTAATGGAAAAAAAACTCAAACTCTATAAAATAAAGAGTTTATTCTGAGCCAAGTGTGTATGACCAACAGCCTAGAGCCCACGGCCTCAAGAGGTCTTGAGAAAATGTGCCCGAGGTGGCCAGGTTAGTTTGGTTTTATACATCCATGGAGACAGGAATTACACATGAAATCATAAATCTATACATGGAAGGTGTACATTGGTTTGGCCCGAAAAGGCAGGACATCTGGTTGGGGGAGGGGGAAGGCTTGGCATGTTTTCAGTTAAGGCAGTTTGTTAATTATGGACAAACCACCAGACACATGGACATATACTGAGACTCAAGTGGTCTGTTAAGTAAATTGATGGGTTTCCTGCAGGTGTGGTTTAACTTTTGTCTTGCATGGCCTTAGGTCCTGTTAATGATTTAGTATCTTATTGTTACAAACAGTAACTCCAAAAGCGAGGGGACATGACAAGATGTGTCCAATCTCCCTTTTCTTCATGGCCAGAAACTCAGCTTTAAGGTTTTTCTGGAGTCCCCTTGGCCAAGAGGGGGTCCATTCAGTCAGCTGGGGGGCTTAAGATTTTATTTTAGTTCACAGGAGCAGGAAGGATTATCTCCCCATTTTATAGGTGAGGAGGTTGCATCTCCAAATATTATGAAACCTTGTCCTGCAGATGCTGGAGCTGCTGTCTGAAACCAGGGTTGTGTGAGGCATCAGAACTGCACTTACACAAAGGTGCAGACATGAAAGCACTGAGACCAAGGGAATAAACAATGTCATGATAACATTATGGGTTGGATTTAAGGATGATTAGTGCTGTGTGAGCTTGTCATATGGAAAGGGCACTCAATGGGTCAGAGTCATGTAGGGAAAGGAGCACAGGCTTTAGATTCAAAAGACCTTCTACAACATCATTTCTCTAATGTGCTAATAATTTATGGTGGGGTGGCAATCACAGGACACAGCAAAAGTAAGGAAGAAAGGAAAGTAATGCAGAGGAGGGAAAGCAAACAGGTTATCCATTGCCAAGCTGGCCAGAGTATCCTTTCTTTTTAATTGGTAGATGCAATAAAATTATAGGAGACATTTGTTGATGCCCAAATAGATGAGACTCTGTGTCCAGGAAGATTCAACCCACTGGAGAGACGGGCTGGATATGAATAAGGCAGGCTTTAACAGGAAAGCAGAAGCTCTGGTTCTTGGGCTGAAAACTATACTGTACTAAGAAACATAGCAGTTTCATTTTTTACAAAGTTTGGTATGTGCCATCCTCCTCCCCCTTTCCTTCCCACCTCAAGAAAAAGCATAATCTTGGGAACATTAGAAATAACATTATTTAGATTAGGTATAAGATAGCCACCCTCTAGTGCCTCATGATCAGAGCAGCCTGGGCGCATTCTCTAAAACTGGGATTTATGAACTCCAAGCTTGAATAAAATATAGACAAATGAGCACGTTTTGAGGCCATCAGGCTCTGAGGCCAAGCCCAGAAGGCTGGAGGCAGGACAACCTGGTGATTCCTCATAATAACTAAGAAAGCACCTAGGGAGAGTCACAGAGCAGAAATTATGAGGAAGAAGTTGTCTTTTTAGTGGGGGACCGAGAGTTCAGGGATTATGAAAGAAGGACGGGTGGGCTTTTGTGAGGTACACTCCATGTCCCCATTAATGTCCCCATTAATTTTTGTGTGAAACCAGTTTTAACTTCACAACAAGAAGCTAGTGGGAATCCATGGTTCACAAACTGAAACTCGTATTTGCGTAATAACCAGACCTAACTATGGAGGAACATACTCATCTTCAAGGAAGACTGCAAGACTGCCAGATCTAGCATTATTCACACCAATCCTTTAAGCCTGTGGTCCCTAAGCCCCAGGCTCCGGAACTGTCCCATGGCCTGTTCAGAACCTAGACCATGCAGCAGGAGGTGAGCGGCGGGGGAGTGAGTGAAGCTGCATCTGTATTTACAGCCGCTCCCCATCGCTCAGGTCACCGCCTGAGCCCCGCCTCCTGTCAATCAGGGATGGCATTAGACTCTGCATTATGGTGAGTTGTATAATTATTTCACTATATTTTACAATGTAATAATAACAGAAATAAAGTACACAATAAACATATACACTTGAATCAGCCCCAAACCATCCCTCCCACAACCCAGTCTGTGGAAAACTTGTCTTTCATGAAACCAGTCCCTGGTGCCAAAAAGGTTAGGGACCACTGCTTTAAGCTGTGTCATGATCAGTGAGGGGAGGAAATGCTTAGTTGTCCTTCACTTGATTCTGAAGCAGTGAACACTGAGAGTTGGATTCTGGGAACAGGATCTGCTCTGAGGAAGCTGATAGGGGCAGCTGAAATGAGCCCAGGGTGTCCCAAAAGCCTCCATACAAAGGAAAAATTTTGTAATGAATATTTGGTAAGTAAAGGTACATTTAGCTACAATTTCGTATTTTCCCTAGGTATGGCAACTTTTGGGACACCCTGTATCATCAAGAAGAAGGGTCCGGGCACAGCGGCTAATGCCTATAATCCTAGCACTCTGGGAGGCCAAGGCAGGTGGATCGCTCAAGGTCAGGAGTTCAAAACCAGCCTGAGCAAGAGCGAGACCCCGTCTCTATGAAAAATAGAAAGAAATTAATTGGCCAACTAAAAATATACAGAAAAAATTAGCCGGGCATGGTGGCACATGCCTGTAGTCCCAGCTACTCGGGAGGCTGAGGCAGGAGGATCGCTTAAGCCTAGGAGTTTGAGGTTGCAGTGAGCTGGGCTGACGCCATGGCACTCTAGCCTGGGCAACACAGTGAGACTCTGTCTCAAAAAAAAAAGAAAAAAAAGAAAAGAAAAGAAGGATAAGGCAGATACTTTTCTCAAAGTCATGAATCAAGTTTTGCTCACTTTAGAGTTTTGGCCTTTTAGACATAATTAAAATAAAAAATCCCTGTGACATTTAACAAAGGTTTCTAATTATTAATACCTTGCTTTTATTCTCTGAGAAACTAGGGTTGTCTCATTCCATCATGCCTGAGGCTTACATTAGATCCTGAAGGATTATATTTTTGAGATGTTAGGTAGTTTTTGGTGGAAGTAGGTATTACATACTGGGGTAATGATGCAAGAATGGAAGTTAAGGATCTAGGTAGGTTTTTATTTTTATTTCCCCACCACCTAGGCCATACATCTAATTCTGAAAAGATGTAACTGATTTAGGTGATTATTATGACACTTCAAATTACATAAGAAAATATCCTGGCTTAAAGAGATATATATAAATTAGTTTTCAAATTAGGTAAATTTTCATAGTTACTTAAACTGACAAGATACTCTTACTAGATAGAAGGTTTGAGATTATATGCAGGTCATGCTCTGTTGGTATGATAGAGTATTTTATGAACAAGACACGTTATACATAATGTAGCATCTTTAATTTCAGCAATTACAACAAATGCTGTACTATATGATGTTATCCCCATTTTATGGTTGAGAAAATTGCTTAGGATTACAAAGCTAGTTTAGTAGCAAGGCTGGGATTTAAAACTAGGTCCATTTTTTTCCACTGTAGCATGCTGCTTTTTTGGCAATGATTTATAGTAATTGGGTTGCATTGTATTTATTTTTAGGTGAAAATCTATTTAGCATTCATAAAGCATTCCATTTAAATTTCCTACTGAAATGAGTTTGTCCAGTGCCATGTATATTTGTGTAGATAATAGATTTTACAACCTTTTTCTATGTCCTTTCTCACAATTGATATAATATTAGGCATAAAAATATTTAGTGAAGAAACATTTAATTTAAATAGCAGGAGATAAAAGGGCAATCCAAAGTGGCAATTCTAATCAAGCATAAAATGTGTATATTTACAAGTATATTAGGTTGCAATTATTAATCATTATTCAGAAAAATGTCTCTGTTACATATCCTATGATGATATGTTAGATTGAAGGGAGGAAAGTTGAGTATAGATTCACATTGTTTTGGGGTATAGACATGAGTTGAATACAGCACAACATATTATAACAATATTTTAAGTCCTTGAGTTTGACACTTTCAGAAATATTTCCAAAAAGAAATGAAGCAATTTTCTATTACATTTGAGAGCAAAGATAGTTATGTAACATATTTCTCCTAGGAAAGGTGGCACCAAATTGTACTGCTTTTTTATGCACAGATTTAAATATAATGGAAAGCAATAATAGGAATTTAGATGGAAATGAAGATGTTTATAAATTTTATGTACAAAGGCAGTGAAAGAGAAAAAGAAATATTTGTTTTGTTTAGCAAATGATTCCATAGCAGTATAAGCCAATAGAGGTCACTATACAGAAGTTAACTTTCTTTCTTCTTCTAATTCTTACTTTTGGTTCCTGAAATGTAGAAGTGAATCATTAAGTATCTTTTATGTTGTCCATATTATTTGTGGGCTCTAAAAGAATATTTCATGACGACCAATAGACATTTGTCATGTAGTTGGTTTTGCTTGAGACAAGATATCTTTCATTTGTTTTCAGTTACTTAAAAGACAGTATGTTTAGTTACCTATGAATGTTGCCAAATGGGATCTAAAGAAAGCATGTTAGGTGAAAGACATCAAGGCTTTACATTCCTGGAGGTCAGTCAAGGAAAGAAAAGCCAGCTTTGAGATCAGTCAATTAGCCAGGCATGCTTAATTTTCTTTGCTAATAGCAAGGCTTATTTTTGCCCAGTAGGGTCAAATGTTAAGACTGGTTTTGATTCAGCAGTTGTACCCTTTGATATATTTGAATTTAGTTGTTTTGGGACATCTCTATACATTACACAGCAAGACATTTTCCCTTACTTCAGCATTCATATTCGCTAGAAATAGTTTACAATTTCATACAGAGTCTACTTAGTTATAATCAACCACATGCAGTCATAATAATTATTGATTGAAAAATCCAGTCTTCATTAAAAGGATGCTAACTATTCTGATGAAATAACTTGCATCATTTCATAGTCTACAAATCTTTTGAATCACGTCAATTAGAAGAAACTGCACTTCAAAAAAATAATCTATGGGGAGAAAAATAAAATTTAATTTTTAAAAATTTACTTAAAAAAATTCAGACCTAAATTATTAAGGACTTCTTTTTGTTAATGGTCATGATGTTAAATGCTTAATAAAAAATAATTTTTGTGGTCTCAGCCTCCACTGGAAATAGTTGTAAAATATTTACCACATGGTGTATCAACCCTCTTTGATGCTTAAAGCAACCGAGTGCCTCCAGGTCAGTGCTCTGATGGTCCTTTAAATGGAGATAAAGATCAGAATTGACACAGGGACCCCAGGGACCAATCCTAGAAAAATGTTTTGTTTGTTTTGTTTTGCAACTAAACAAATTCCTGCGAACACTTTGTTGTCATTTTTCTAAATCCTTCAAAAAAAGAGGGATTTGGGAGACACAATAGATTCAGGCATCAAAACATTTAAAGTTTCTGCTATAAGTAGAGTCATATGTTCTTTAGAATTTCTGTTAAAAAGATAAAATATTTTCATGACAGACATTTATTGTCTCTTGGAGGCACTTAAAGTTTTCTGTTTCTGTTGCTTTTATTGTTGCTATTTAAATAACTGTCTCTTCAACATGTAGAGTACATGCTCAGTGTATTTGTAAATAATGTGTAATGTAAATGATTTGTAAAAATTGTACATTTCGTTAATTCAATCCAGAGTTAGGGGCCGCTTAGATCTGTTGGCTGGAGTGGGGTTGAACTTTAGTTCAATCTCTGCACAAGGATTATTTCAATGGCTATAGACTATATTCCTAATCGTTATATCATCTTACAAATTTATGACCAAATGGGGTATGGACAAAAGAGACTAGATTTGCAAAAATTATGTCAAGGTTTATAATCTACACATTGCAACAATATTATTAGTATCTAGTTAACGATTAATTCACAAATTATTAACTACATATTAGTATCTAATTACTATTTATTAGTATCTAATTAATAATAGATAGTGCTGATGTTCTATAAGTTTATCTTTTTGTCAAATCTAGACATAAACTTAATTTTAGGTTCTTTTAAGTATTGCATATGGAAACAAGTAACATAATGCTTAAGAACAGATTGCCTGAATTCATGTCCCAGGTGGACAACTTACCAGCTAATTGTCAAATTATTTATTTTTTGTGTTTCAGTTTTCTCACCTGTAAGTTATGGCAAAAGTAAGTACCCATGTGACAAAACTTTGGGGGAAGATTAAAGTATATAAGGTAGTTCACAATTCCTGGGACACGTAAATATCTGAATAAATTTAGCACTAATTATTAGAGTTTTCCAATCATTCTGAATGCTTTACAATAAAACAGATACTAATGAGGCACCTACCACAGGCAAGACCATGGTGAGATCTTTATCTGTGATTATGTTAAAGACTCCTTACACCCTGTTATTAAATGTGGTGCTATGTTTAAAATGTTTTCTAACTGCTTTGCAGAAAAACCGCACTAAGCAGAAGTAAAATGAATAAACCAACAGGTCATCTCTAACAGCTTATGTGAGCTCTTCTTTCTTAAAGTTCAAAAACGTCAGGTCTTCCTGTGCATTCTCAAAAAGAAGATAGGCTTCCTACAGTCCATATTGAGTCAAAAAAAAAAAAAGAGAAGAAGATAGGCTGTTGGTTGGCAGGAGAGTGTACGCAGTCTGGAAAGGCAGGTACACATTTCCTGGGCTCTCCTGGGGTTGGCTTTATTCTTGGTGGAACCCAGCAGGGAGTGGGCACAGAGAGGAGTTTTCTTCCCAGGTGATAACAGCTGGGCTGTCCATAGTGTCCAGGCTTGCCCAGAGACCAGCCTTAGATAACAATAAGCCTCTTGATGCTGCCAGGAGCCCAAATCAGCCACTTAGCCTGATGCCTCTCTGCATCTCCAGTTATGCTGGAACTCATGGCCTGGTAACTTCCAGGTTACCCCCGACAAAGACAGGAGGATATCTGAATTAGAATGTTAGGCAGTAATTAAAAATAGTTGATTACTCAGAGTGATATATCGCTTGACACTAGGTCGTTTCATTTTTTTAAGTCTTGGGTGTGTTTTAAGAATCATAGGACTTTAGGAATAAAAAGCAAACTTGAGCTCATTCTTCCATTTAATAAATAAAGAAAATGACATCCAAAAAGGGTAAATACTCTCTGTCCCTTAAAAGTGATACGAAGGGGCCACGTTCATGGTAGCTACCAGCACAGGCTCTGGAGACACAGTGCCTGGGATTATATCCTTCCTCTTCTACCTACAAGCTCTCTAAACAAGAGAAAGTCATTGAACCTCCCTTTACCTCAATTTCCTCATCTATAAAATGGGCATAATAATACCATCATCAGAACTCAGTATGAGGATTAAATGAGATCTCATATAGGGTGTTTAGCAGAGGACCTACATAGCCCATAGTAGATATTCAAATGCATTCTTATTTCTATTACATAAATTGTTATTAATTTGGGGAGACCAAAGTTAGAAATCTGAAACCAGGAGACAGTGGCTAACAATCAAACGTCCCTTCATGCTCTGAAATTTTGACTTTTAAACCACAATGTGTCTTTCTAATGGGCTAGCTAAGCAATAGGGAGAATTTTTGTGTTTGGCAATATTTGTTTTTGTTTTTAATTTGTATGTCTCCCATGTCAGTATTCAAAGTACTCGAGAGAACCAGATATATAAAATTCATATTTGTAATGTGAAATGTTTAAATGAATTTGATTAATTTATAAACAGTGTTTGCAAAGCTTTGATTTGTTGGGTTTATGTTTCTTGTGACTTTAATTTGAATCACCTAAGATAACATTTCAAAGCATAAGTACAAAGCAGGAAGCTATAAGCTTATAAGGAAACACACGGAATACTACCTTTATGACACTGAGGTAGAAAGAGCTTGCAGGTAAGAAACAAAAAACAAAAATCATGAAGGTTCATAAATTCAAGTCAGGAGGTGAAACTTTGATGCTACACGAAAACATTAAAATGTTCAAAAGACAAGTTAGATTGGGAAAGACAATTGCTTTTATATATCTGACAGAGGCTTCTCATCCAAAACATATTTAAAGTATTTTACAAGTCAGTAAGAAAAAGTCAAACGACCCAGTAGGAAAATGTTCAAAAGGTAAGAATACACAATCATAGTAGAAAAAATACAATTGTGCAACAGATACAAGAAAAAAATGCATCTTCAACAGAAATAAGAGGAATGTAAATTAAAATGAAATAAGGTTTTTTATATCCAGATAGGCAAATATTAAAAATCTAAAAACATCTGGTGTGGGTCAGGCTGCAGAGGAAGCAGTATCTTCAGACACAACTGGCAGAGGGAGGTCTGAGTCGTCAGAGTTGTTCCGAAGCATAATTTAGCAGTATTTATCAGAACTAGAAATGCAGAGTCCATGTGCCAGCAATCCCCGCTTTCCCATATCAGGGAAGTGTTCCCTACAGGAACACTTATCAACAGGACAGGAACAAAAAAATTCATTGTGTGATTTTGTTGTCGTCGTTGTTGTATTGAAAAATTATAAACAAACTAAGTGTCTTTCAACAGAGTAATGCCTGAATAAACTATAGTATTTTCCTTCTCTGGAATACTAAGTGTGACTAAAAAAGAAAGCATTAGAGGGATGGATGAATCTCCAAGACATATTTTGAGATAAAAATAACCAGTTGCAGAAGAATTCATACTATAGGATACAATTTATATTCAAAATAAAGAGAGACATAACCAAATGGAGTATAGAATTATGCAGTCATATATCTTTATGTAAATGCATAGGACAAGGCATGGAATGACACAACTCCTAGCACTGGACGTCCCTAGGGAGGCACTGAAGATTGTGGGAAAGGCATTCAGGGAGTGATTGCATTTTATGGGACAAACGAATAATACCTATGCTTGTTTTCTACCAGAGCTGAGAATGAATTAATATGTAGATGGAGACCCAAGTGCCAGCTTTGTGACTGATGAAGGCTATCATGGAGCAGGTGGCTTAGTTCATGACCCAATGGGCTTGTAGTGGTTGTTCTCTCACCTGCTATCATTTTTGCCTTCCCTGCATTCATTCCCATCCCAGCCCCACCCCTGCCACCAGGCCAAGCTTTGGGGCAGTTCACGAGAAAGGGAGTTTAGTTCTGCGTAACTCCACACTGATCAGAGCCAGAAAGTAAAGAGACCAATTTCTCAATCTTGTCGTTTTTCGTAGGTTGGCTCTACCTTACTTAAAAATGTGGACCAGTGGCGGTCACCACCAATTAGATAACGTGTTTCTCCATGTCATCCTGGCAGCAGTGAGGATGGAAGGCACAGAGCACAAGAAGCCCAAGGCCAAGATTGCTCTTGTCGTTACTGCTTTTGCTGTTACTGTCACTATTGTTCCATAAAGATGAGGAGTGTTTCCCCTGACAGTATTATCTACGAGTAATGTTTTCATGTTTTTTTTAAAAAAAGAAATGTATTCATGTAACCAAGTAAACAAGACCAAAATTTAAATAGAAATCTACAACGTTAGGCATTTACCCTAACACTAGTTGCTTATGTTTTAGTGCTTCCAAAAAGGAGCATGTCATCGTGTGTTACATTTGTGTAATAAAACAAAAATTATGATAGAAAACACCATGGGAAACTACATAACTATGACATGAATTTTCTTTAAAAAGGATAGAAAGCATTTCTATGAAATTTATTATGTAGAATTTTAATAAGCTTTACATCAACGTCAATATACACTCAAAATGTTGAACAGCATTTGCGAAATAATGAGAAATAATAATTATTAAAACATATGACAGTCTACCATGTGCCAGGTATTCTGCTAAACGCTTTACATGTTTTTTTCATTTAATTATCTTATTAACACTATGAGGTCAGCCACTCCTTTTTAGTTAAGGAAACTGAGGCTGAGAATGAGTAAATATTTTTCCAAAGTCCCAGAAGATTTAAGTCCATTTCCACTGTGTATTTGTCTGCTTTTCTTTATCTATGCCCATTATTGAATAAGCTGATTATATGCATTTTAAATTAAAATAAATTCCACTGTTTTTTTGGCATATATACTTGCAGTGATTCACAAACTTCAATAGTTATCTATCGAGGAGAAAGAGTTCTTTATCCTTATAAATTATAATTATAAACATTCAGTATTTTTAGAGGGAAAAATGTATCTGTTTATGCTGAGTATTTAAAAATCACCTACAGATTTGCTATAATTGTCAGCCTCTCCAAAATTATTATTGTTTCTAAATCCCTTAACAAGTAATTATAAATAGATGTTTGGGTATGAAAAATGAGAAAGGTATCCAGTGTTTCCTGTATTTAATAAATACCACATAATTTCCTCCCATCAAAATTTCCATTTGAATACTGTAATAGTGTTAGGCCACACTCTGGGCTCCCGTGTATATGGGAAGAATCCACAAGTTCTTTTCCTTCTGGGCTACCTTAGATCTTACTCTACAATGTTAGAAGTTTACACAAGAGACTCATAATCAAATATATGAACGTATTTTGTTTTCATTTTCAGCAAAGGATCTTTTATCATAAATGCTGCTTCATGCGGGACAGGCTTGGGTGACTCTATCAAGTATAGGCGTAAAGAGCACGTGATTTCATTAGGCTACATTACACATGGCTATATCACAATGATGACAGTGTGCTCAGACTCACAGGCTAACAAAGATATGTCAAGGTAAGAGCTGACGCTATGAACATGCAGACAGTTTCATAATTCTGGCTATACATATGTCTAGCTTGGCTCATAAACTCTATCCAATCTGTTATTGCACAGAACCGAGATAATCCAAAAGAAAAAGTATATGGGAACTTTGAGTAGATTCTTGAGACAAAGAAATACACCCAAATGCTGAAACATTTACTTCTTCACTAAAGTAAGTAGTTGAAAATGTGCGTATTACCCTGGATGCCATTATACTAACACAAGTGTGCAAAGGTGAGCATTTGCATTTGTCAGAGTGTAGATTTGGTTTTTCTCATCTCATAAAGCATGGAAGCTGACATCTTGATGACTCACCTTAAAATCCTTTTTTCTCTTTTGATGGTGATAATGCATTTCATGGTACAAACAAAAGAAGCTACTGGTTTATCTGCAAAAATAGACTGAGATTATGATCAGAGCCAAGATATAGAAACTATGGAATGCCTCATGGTTATTCTCCCAAAACCTGATTCCCCAAATGCCAAAATTCATTATTCTATTGTTTATTCTCAGTGCATTTTCCTAAGATTTGGAAATTAGACAAGTCCGTACATGGGGCCCACAGTTTCAAGCACTCCTTGTATTGACAATAGGTTACAAAGATAGCACGAAAAAGAAGAAAGCAATTTAAGATGCTAATTAAAGCACCTAAAAGTAAATTTTATTAACTTGTCATGTGGCAAAGTCAAAGAGAAAATAATTCACACATATTATCAGTACCATTTTTTTCTTTTTGTTTTTAAAACAAAATTTCCTTTTTATTTAAAGAAAAACTAAGAAAGAAAGGTGTGTGAAGAATCACACTCAGAAATTGCTTCTTCATGCCATGCCTCAGGGATTTAAAGCAAAAAGATGAGAACAGCATCAGACCTAGCAGATTATTGGCAACCCTAAGAGATTTATTGCTCCCTGCCCCTTCTTCCTGCTAGTATTAATAGCGAAAGTTCTGATGACATGTGAATTAATGTGAAATCAGCTTTTGTAGTGATTTCAAATAAAATTTTCACTTTTGTTTAGGGCTGAAGGAAACCCTGTTTCTTCTGAGAGGAAAGATGAGGTGACATTGTGGCTGAGTCTTGGACCAGGGACCAAAGTTCAATGTGCGTTCTCCCCCCAGCTCCACCACTTGTATTCTTTGTAACTTGCTCTTTCTGATCTTCCATTTCTTCCTTATTAAAGAATGACACATAGCCAGGCATGGTGGCGCATGCCTGTAGCCCCAGCTACTCAGGAGGCTGAGGCAGGATGATCACTTGAGCCGAGGGCTTTGAGGTTGCAGTGAGCTATGATCGTATCACTGTACTCTAGCCCCGACAGCAGAGCTAAATCTTTTCTAAAAAAATAAAATAAGACACATGCCACTCTTGCCTCAAAAGAGCCTTGTGAGGAAGATCCAATGAAGAAATGCAGTAGAATCATCTAATAATATAAATAGTACTGTGCAAGTAGAGGATTTCATTATTAATATTAGAATTTCTTTATGATGACTAATGGGGGTGACACTGTTGTGTGCATGCTTACTGCACGTGTGGTCTCCATTCAGGTGGTGGCCCTACCCAGTGACTCAGGAAAGTGTGCACATCTTAGCACTGAAGGAAACCTAATTTTTTTTTAAAGTGAAGAAGCAAAAATGATGCCAGCAACCAAACTGCAATATAATATTATTTCTGGGGGAGTCTGTGTCACAGGACATTTAAAAGGAGAAAGCTTATATATGAAAAAGAAAATGTTCTTTCAACTAAAACAGCTAAGAAAAAATGATTTTTTTTAAAATTCTGGAAAAATTTTAGACCAAAATGAAACACAAGAAACTTTAGAAGCCTACCAAGCTTAGTTTTAATCCTTTTGAAGAAAGACAGGAAACATTGAGAACAAATGAATTCCTAACCAAGGTAAAACAAAGCTGTTGTTTTTACTGGTCTTAACATCCTCTGCAGTACTCTCATTAAACAAGGGAGAGACAGAGACAGGGAGAGAGAGAGAAAGAGAAAGAAAGAGAAGAGGAGTTGTAAAGGCTACAGCTCCTTTTCTGTGGAGCAAACTCTGGCTTCAGCACCCTCTTGTGTTTATTAATTATTCTGTGCAAACGTCTGGGTTGCCAGCTACGTAATGGAGTTCTTGGAGATGTGTTCTTCACTGATCTTTCAGATAAAAGCGCTTATTTTTTAGAGAAGAAGTTTAACTGAGATAGCTAAGTTTTAATTACTTAATTTAATCTTGTCCTACTTGGACTAGAATTCAGATGTCCTGATTTCTAATCTTCTTGCCACTTTTTATGGCTTTTCACATGTACAAGATAGGATCATTTAATTATTGGACAATGATTTCAACTCATTTTTGGATTCTGTCTAGCCACTCACACTCAAAATCATACTGAAGCACATACCTTCAAAAGACAGATATGAATCCAAACTGTGTCTTAAAAATTTTTTATATCCCTTGAGATAGGAGGTACAAAAACAAGGGGTGGAATCTATGCTTATATTTGTCCGTGTGAAGTGAATAAAGTTTGAACTATAAATAGCTAACAAAAATAAATTTAAAAGAATTTCAGATTATTAAACTCAATAATACTTAAGGAACTACAGTGGCAGGGATTCTAGAGCAAATCCCATTACTCATATGAATACATGCATAGATTGATAGATGGACAGACAGATAGTTTAGGGGAGAGGAAGTTTGTCAGAATTTAAAAGGGGACGTTTCAAATTCTTCTGTCAGGTCATTTTATTTGAGGGAAGACTAATAGATAATATGAGGTTGCCTTTCTTTTTTGGCTTCAAGAGACTATAGGCAGAGTGTTTTCAGCAAATATGGTTCTCTCAAAGCCTTTGTACTGAGAAGGCAGCTAATATATTTGTCTCCACTTCGTGGTCTGATCTGGAATTTTCTAGAATGTTAGCTACAAAAGGTTTAGATATTAATATCTTTAAGAACTTTTAGCACAAATGTCAAACTTTTTTTCTTTATCATCTACTTACAATTATAGTATCACCATACTAAATACAGACTCAAACAAATTTCTCTTTATTCCACTGTTCCAGAACTGTACACAAAAATGATATATTTTGATCTGTAGTCATAGCCATCTATTAATGTGGCATTCATAACCAATCCCGTTTCAGCAGACTATATTTGCATTTTAATTTCATTATGCTCAGAATAATGCAGCTATTGATGGTTTCTTCCATTTTCCTTTTTATTAGTCCTCTTAAATTTGAACTCCAGCCCTTTTGTGCATCAATCTGTTGTCACAGATGGAATTTTTTTAGAATGCATTTTCTATTTCTATGAGGCAGTTAGAATAGGAAAAAAGTCCCTTCATATTATAAGTTTAAATTCCACCAACAAAAGAAAATTTTTTAAGTGATTATTTAATTGTCCCATGGAGTAAAGGGTTCAGCTTGGAAAGTGATATGTATTATTATTTATTGCAACATTATAAAATCTTTGTAGGAGGAGTCATTATTTAAAAATAAAAAGCATTAGAAGTCTTTGAAATATTTTTATAAAATTTCAGGCTGAAGTTTTTATACATATATATGCACACACTATAAATATATATATATTTAGAAGTAAAATTTCTGAGATAAACATTTTGGTATTTTAAAAAAAGGGACTTCTGGTTGTGGACATGACCAAATAACAGGTTTGGGATTTCACTACTCAAACTAATCAACTCTTAAACTGGACAAAAATTATGCAGTAACTGTTTTCGAACATTGGACAATTTACCACAAAGGTCTGCCATCCTTAAGAGAAAGAAATTACAAGTACGTAGCTGTATTTTAACTTCACCTCAGCTCTCTGCCTGGGCCACTTTTCCAAACCGTGGTACAGGGGAGTTAGCCCAGACTGAGAGCAGTGGTCTGGCTGGATGGAGGGAAAATATTAAGAGTTCAAGGCTGCTGAGGCAGCTATAATTTATGGAGAAGCATATCCAGAGAGGAAAAAGCTGCACAGAAAAGTAGCTCTGGAAATCTGCATATAGGTTGCTTTGAGTCGCTGGCATGCACAGAGTGAAACTCCATGATTCCTGGCAGAGAGGAGCTGCTGAGAGGCTATGAGCTGAACAGGGACACTAGAAGTCACACAGTCCTGGTTGGCACTGCTGGTCTGACCAGGCAGAATGGAGTCATTTCACTCAGTACCTCAGGCATTCTGTTGAAATCACCAAAAAGTCACACCTTAAAAGGAGGGCTAATGACCAAATTTAAAAATGAGCAAAAGATTTGAATAGCCATTTCATCTTAAAAAGATATACATATACATATACAAGTGGTTAATAAGCGCATGAAAATTTGTTCTATGTCTCTAGTCATTAGGGAAATGTGAATTAAAACAACAGTGACCTACCACTACCCACCCATTGGAATGGCTGTAATAAGAAATCAGACAATACCAAATGTTGACTAGTATATGAAGTAACAGGAACCTTCATGCAGGTGGGAATGCAAATGGTATAGCTACTTTGGAAAACATTTTGCCAGTTTCTTAAAGTGTTAAACATAAATTTACCATTCAACCTAGCAAATCAACTTTTAGAATCTACCCAAGAGAATTAAAAACATACGTCTACACATAGATACATGAATGTTCACAGCAACACTTTATAATAGCCTCAAACAAGTAGCAGTCTAGATGCCAGTCAGCTAGTGATTTGATAAACTATATGTGCGTATCCATAGGACGGAATTGTATATTCACCAAATAAAAGGAACAATGACCAATATACACTACAAGATGGACTGAGCTCAAAACTATGCTAAATGAAAGAAACTAGACACAAAAGACTAGTCAACTGATAAGCAATGTCTACAAAAGGAAAATGTATGGAATCAGATAGCAGGTCAGTGGTTGACTGGGTTTGAGGCTAGGAGCTGGAATTGGCTATAGGCAGCATGAAGGAACTTTAGGGGATGATGGAAATGTTCTTAAACAGGATTGTTGGTGATGGTGACACAATTCTATAAATTTACTAAAATCATTGAATTGCTAAAAACAATAGGAGTATACTAACCACAGAGTGCTACATCATAAACCCTAAAGTCAGTTGATCCACCAGTAAATTAACTGCCTGCCAAAATAAACCTCCACACAAAAGGAAGGCAACAAAACCCAGACACTCAGCAACACAGCAGCTGCAACATTCAATATGTGATTAAAAGTTACTAGACGTGCAAAGAAGCAAGAAAATGTGACCAATACCAGGAGAAAATAAAATCGAAAGAAGTAGACCTGAAATGACCCAGATGATAGAGTTATAAAATACTGTCAAAAAGTATTATAAAATTTGTTTGAGGATTAAAAGGAAAGCATGGGCATTTTGAGTGAGGAGATGATGAATTTCAGCCAAGAAATCAGAACCATAAAAATTAAATACACCGAAAATCTGGAACTGAAAAAAGTTGGAAATGAAAAATTCACTGGAGGGTCTGAATAGCAGATTGGAAAATGCAGAAGAAAGAATCAGAAAACTTAAATATAGAGCAACATAAAATCTAAATTTAAATATAGAGAAGAAAGATTCCTCAAAAATGAATTTCAGTGGTCCATTAAGACATTATTAAGTGGTAACCAGGGCCACAGAAGGAGCATAAAGAGAGTTTGAGGCAAAGGAAATATTTATAAAAATAATGGCTGAAAATTTCCCAAAGGTAAAAATGACCGCTAACTTCTCATTAAAAACAATACAAGACGACCTACCAGGGACTGGCATCTTTAAAAGATGGAATGGTTAACCTAAAAGTCCATATCTAGAAAATTATTCTTTAAAAATAAAGTCAAAGATATTTTCAGTTAAACAAATTTGAGATCATGTATCCCTTATGGAGGGATATACATATATATATATTCCTTATGGATAGCAATATAAAAGTCAGAAATAAAATATTAGCTAATAAAATCAAAGTCCATTTTAGGCTGGGCGCAGTGGCTCACGCCTGTAATCCTAGCACTCTAGGAGGCTGAGGTGGGAGGATCACTTGAGCTCAGGAGTTCAAGACCAACCTGAGCAAGAGCCAGACACCCATCGCTACAAAGAAAAAGAAAAATTAGCCAGGCATGGTGGCAGGCTTGTAGTCTCAGCTACTTGTCTTATTCCCTCAACTGTGGTCACTTATTCAGAGAGACCCCCCCTTTAGCCATCTACTCTGAAGTAGGGCCCTTTTACAGTGTCTTTTTTGTAGCACCTAATTCCTTCTATTCATACTTACCACATACAGCAATTTTGTATTTCTTTATCTGTTGGCTTCCATACCCCTCCTCAAGACTGTAAACTCCTTGAGTTACCATTTCTATTTTATTCTCAGGTCAACACCTTCAATAGGGCCTGACACATTCCAACTGGGTTGGAACACTAACATCTCTTGAATAAATTCATTCTTTCATTAAAAACCAAAAGTTTTATAACAAGTTGGCAGAATAAATAACCTACCGATTGGTATATAAGTGTAAAAATATAGCCCCTAGTTTTAGTATTTAAAACTCTCAGGATGCCCAATATTTTCTACTGCTTTTTACACTGAAATTCCATGCACAGCTGGATATGAGTTTCTCTTGGCAATCTCAGTGCTTTGATAACCAAATAGGGGGGAAAAAAGAGCACAGAAAAATGTAATTTTAGCAGTTACTAAATGGACTAATAACTCCAGTAGCAGTTTTTTAAAAATCTTCAAGACATATGATTCTTAAAATAAGATAACATTTCCTATAGCGGTAAGCTGAGTGAGAGGTAAGCTGGCACATGCACAATAGGAAGCAATCACACTTGGCTAAAAGCATTGTTACTTCATCTAGATCACTTTGTTGAAACATCTTCCATCTTCACCCAATCTAAAAAGGAAACAAATCAAACATGTACACAAGTTGACGGTCAACATCATTTGATTGTTTTTGCCAAAGTCCACTACACAGTCTAGTTAGAGCTAAATTTTAATAATAGCACCAATGTAAAATGGCATAATGTTTTTCATATTTTAAGTCACTTTTCTAAATATTATCTCATTGGATCCTCACTGCAAAACCATGATAAAGATCATTTTGGCCTAAATTTTAAAAAGTTATAGAATTTTAGGCATGGAAAATTTATATCATTTACTTCCATTTCTCATTTTATAGATGAGGAATCTGAGGCCAAGAAGCCTGAGAAAGGCGTGCTCAGATCTCACAACCACTTAGGGTGAAGACTGGGATCCTGGTCCTTTCTTGGGCCACTGGAAAATGACTGAATATGCTTCTGTAACACTTTAATCTCATACAAATGACTTTTTAAATGTACAGATTAATTTTAATTAAGGAAATTGCAACATTTTTTCACAAAACATGGAATATGGTTCAATCTAAAAGATCACCTACATCCTACTACCCAAATAGAACCATTATTTTCATTTTTGCATATTTTTTCCAGTATCTGACACACACATATACACATACATGTATATACACACACATATATATTCATCTGTTTGTACTGTCATAACAAAATACCACAGACTGGCTTAAATAACACACATTTATTTTGTCACAGTTCTGGAGAAAACATTCTTTCTCTCTCCAGGTGTATATGTATGTTATATAATATATATACACATATAATTTCATCATATGCTTTTCACTTAACATATTCTTATATTTTTATTATTGCTGAAAGCTTTTCCTAATCATAATATTAATACATATTCAGTATACTACCTAATGAAACATAGTATAATTTACTTACCTTAATTTCCATTTTGGACATTGAGGTTGTTTTCACTTTTTGCTTTTTTATATGCTTTTATATATATATGCATTCCATATGAATATCATGGTTAATATCACTGATAAAATCTATAGAAGAGATTCCCTGAGGATGATTACAGGATCTAATGGGATAAATATTTTTAACATTATTGATTCATATTGTCCAAGTGTTTTCTTAAAATGATGTGACAATTATCACCAACAGTGTGTGAAAACAGTTTTCAAGGTTTTATCCTCATTAGGGATTGTCATTTAAAATTAAATTGCCAAATTAATAGGCTAAAATGGCTCCCAATTGTTCTTTCATTTTGCATTTATTTGCTTATTAATGAGATCAAGCATCTTGCGAATTTTTTGCTGGCTATCCTTTAAAGCTAAATTAATCTATGTTTTTTAATGACAAGCTAAGACACTGAAGAGGAAAAGCAAATGGAGAGCAGAGGTGTTTAGGGACCCCCTACCAAGGTGCTGAGTATTTCAAATAATATTGTCAGGTACATTAATATGCAAGTTAGGAGGAAACAAAAGTCATAAGATTTGAGCTCATAATAAAGACTATTTCAGGCTGGCTCAATTTTAAAACTTAAGGGACTTTCATCCTTTGTCATAGTTTTTACAAACCAAATGCTTTAAAGAGAAATCATTAGTTTAATATTGAAAGGAGATAATGGATAGCACAAATAGCTCCTTCATGATGAGTCTAGAGCTGTACTCGGCAATATGGTAACCAGGAGGTGCGTGTGACAACTGAGCACTTGAAATGGAGCTAGTCTACACTGAGATGTGTTGTAAGCACCAAAATGCACATTTGATTGTGAAAACTTGTTACCAATAAAAGAATGTAAAATATATCATTAATAATTTTTATTTATCACATGTTAAAATGCTAATTTTGGATATATCAGGTTAATGAAAACCTATTAAATTTAATTTTATCTATTTCATTTACTTTTTATAATGTGACATCCAGAAAATTTATAATTGTATATGAGACTTCCATTGGCCAGTATTGGCCTAGAGATTTATTATGGTCACAGATTTTAGAAAGGTTGTTACAAAATTTCAGCACTTTGGCCAGAGATCTAAAAGGGAGTATCACTCAGGAGAGAAAGAGAAGGAATGTACCGTGCTTACCGTCTCCTTAAGCAAAAGGAGTGGTACTGCAACAGCAAATATGATCAGGCAGGAGGTCTCTGCTGAGCTCAGATATTTATTCAGAAACTCAGATTTCAAAGGACCTACTAATATTACAAAAGACAAACAGAAAGGAACATAAGCAGCTATTGTCAGGATTCTTACACCAGAATGAGGTAGAAGAAGCTAAAAGGGCTTTGAAAACTGTGATGAAAGCACGAAAAGAGCATAGAAGGACAAACATTGCCTAGAGAAGCTGGGAAAATATTAACATATGGAGAGAGGAGACAGAATTATTCAATTCTTATTTTGATCCTGTCCTCTCTGTAAAGAAAAATGACCTTCAAACTAGAAAATAGAGAAGAAATCTTCCTCCAAGAAAAACTGAATTCAAGATAGAAGAGATTCAAGAGAATAAATATCCAGGTATCATAAATAAATTTTCGTCTCTAGCTCTAAATAAACTGTATTTCTAGGTAATGAAATCATTGGTAGTCTTCAGAACTTGACTTTTTCCAAAATTGAACTCGTCTGGCTATTAGATTAGCAATTCCCTGAACGCATGGGTCTGATCTCTTTCCTTCACTGCTGCTTCCCCGTGTCTAGAACATTGCCTGGCATATAGTAAGTGTTCAATAAATATATACAGATACATGAATGGAGAACATAGAGTGGCCAGGTGATTGAAATAGGGAAATATTCTGATCTTTGAAATAGGGGAAATGAGGATTCTCACCTGTATAGGACTCAAGCATCATGCAGTAAGATGTCAATAGTTGAAAAAATTTTAGAATAAATTAATTAGAAAATTCACAATGTGCCAAGATTCCTCTAAAATGTCACACCGAGTTTGATGCACACAATAACACAATTAATTGGAGTTATGCCCATTTTGCAGATAAGGAAACTGAGGCCCAAGGAAGTTAAGCAATTTGCTTGAGGATCAGATAACCTGGTAAGCAGAAAAGTTGGCACACAGAACCCATCTGTCTGACTCCAAAGTCTTGTTATTTTTACTCTACTTTTTGTCCTTAGAAAGGAAAAATCATGATTACTTTGAACCAACCTGTATACAATGAGAATGATTATGCTAAACTTTCCTAGTTCCCTTTTTTAATCAAATTTCTAAGTTGGTTGATGCCATACATACCAACTGATTTATATGCTTTTTTTTCTTTTTAAGTAAAGCAATGAGGTCCTTACTCCAAATCTGAATATGTAAAGAAGTTCCTAGTAGAGCTACTATGGATGAGACAGAAGTTCAGAGACTTGACCAACTAGCCATCCGTTCACCTTTGTGGAACCCACTGCTGTAAACATAGTGTAGGGGATTTTAGCTGGCATTTGATAAGGTTTCCTGTAATAACTTGGCAATTAAGGCTGGATGATGACAATCAGGCCAATTAGTAATAAGTGAAACCCCTGGTCCCAAGTAGTGTGAATTAATAAATTGATGTTAAACTAAAAGAAAGTCTCAGTCTTGTGGCACAGAGCTCTGTCCTTGACCTTTTCATATTCAAATACCTGGCCAATGACTTGAAGAAAGTAATAACATTGCCATTTTTAGCTGACCACATAATTTTACACCAATTCCTACACTTGGAAAATTAACCCATGCACTCCCATTTACACACATTCTCCTTTCTTACTCGTGGTTGAGAAGCTTCCTCTAGTAGAACATGACGTGATCTCAATGGCATTCCAATGAGAGACATGTTCTAGTTAGACATTTAATCCATGTGCCTGTATAGACACATTATAAGGAATCTTTGGTCTCTAGCCCTCAAGAAAGGAATCAACAGAATCTGTTTCCCCAGTCCCATCATTATTCCAGAAGTGTTCTTGGGTGTGGACCAGGCATCCTCCCTGATAAGCACTCAAGTTCTCCTCTGTAGCCACCGGTCCTGTTGTCCCTATCTCATGACTTTGAAATGTCTCTGCTGTTGTGTATTCTCTCTGCTAAGGAGAATTTACATTAGGATGACATGGGCCTAGTTGACGTAACTCCTGGCTCCAAATCATTCCTTCCTTCTCATCATCACTTGCCACCCTAGTCATGGCCCTGAATTGCTCTTTCCATTTCTGACACATTGCCCTAGTAGAGACAAACAGGGAACTACACCAGCCGCCCCCACCCCCTTGTTAGAATCCTTTTCTGAGGCACCAGGTGAATATAGCCTCCCCCGATCTCAAGCTGCCCTGAATGTCCCATTCCGTTTATTTCATTTGATTAAGATTTATTTAGGGCTGGGCATGGTGGCTCATGCCTATAATCCTAGCACTCCGGGAGGCCAAGGTGGGAGGATTGCTTGAGGTGAGTAGTTTGAGACCAGCCTGAGCAAGAGCAAGACCCCGTCTCTACTAAAAATAGAAAAACTAGCCAGGCATCGTGGCACGTGCCTGTAGTCTCAGCTACTCCTGAGGCTGAGGCAGCAGGATCGTTTGAGCCCAGGAGTTTGAGGTTGCAGTGAGCTACGATGACGCCACTGCACTCTACCCAGCGTGACAGAGCAAGACTCTGTCTCAAAAAAAAAAAAAAAAAAGGAAAAAAAAAAGATTTCTTTAGCTTTATGCTATGCTAGGAACTGACAAGAAAATCATTATTGAATTTAAGATTTATTGAGCACTTATTTTATGCCAGGAACTGAACTAAGAATGAGAGTTTAAAAGATGTGTAAAGACGTATTCCTTGCTCTCAAAAAATATAAAGTTTAGAAAGATGGAGGTAGTAAGTAAATCAACTTCAATTCAGGGTAGTAGATGCTAGCAGACATACTAAAAGTGTCATGCTGGGACTGCTCAAAGAAAGAGCATCTAAGTCATCCTGAAGAGGAAGTTACACAAGGTGAGTCTGTAAGGAAAAGTACCAGCTGGCCCTGTAAATACAAAGGGAGGCGAGGTTCCAGGCAGAAGTGTCAGCAGGAATAAAGGCGAGAAGGAATGAGGGGGTGAAGTGGGGGGAACTGTGTTCATTTTGTCATGGGAACAGTACAGGTCAGGAGGGAGGTGGCAGGAAACAAGGTGGGAAGGGGAGATTGGGTTTGAATCCTTAAAGATTTTGGATTCTCTTCTGAATGCTGTGGGAGCCAAGGCAGGGTTTCAAACTGAGGTGTGGGGTTTCAAACTGGATGTGCCTTCCAGAGGGATGGCTTCCACTGCCACAGAGGATTAAGAAGGCAGGGAAAGATGAGAGGAAGGAAGGACCATTCATGGGATAGGTAGTAACATGAACAAAAAGTGGTGAGGGTCTGAAGTGGGCCCCTACAAGAAGGTGGGCTTGAGAGCCATTTAGGAGGTGAAATTGAAGAACGTCATGAAAATTTAGATAATAGGGGTGAGGCAGAGGGAGGGGGAAAAGGGGAATCCGAGTTTCTGGGTTGTGCAAATTGGGTGGAAAAGGGTGTCATCTACAGGGAATACTTGAGAAGGGTTCTTACGTTAAAAGGTAGGTGATTAGGCGGTTGGTGTTGGCTTTCATGTTGGAAAAGTTGAGTTTGAGATGCTTGTGAAGCATGCAACAGTTGTATACTAGGCAGTTGTCTGAAAGGACTTAGCGCTCCAGAGGGCTGGCTGGGCTAGGATCAGAGTTTATATGGAAGTCGTCGGTGTGTCCTGGCTGAGACCCAGGGTCTCGATGAAGTCACCTGGGGGCTGGTATAAAACGATCAGGGCAGAGGGCTAAGAATGGAACCATATGAAAAGGTTCATGTTTGATCTTTGTTGTCTTGTTTCATTTTGCTAAAATGGGGAATCTTGAAGATAGTTTTTATGCTGACAATAAAAGAGCCAAAGGAGAAAATTTGAAGATGCAAAGACAGCAGAGAAGTGACAGTAATTTTCCTGGGGGCATAAGTTATTTATTCATTCAATCATTCAATAAGTATTTACTGAGTGCCTCCAGAAGGCTGAGCATAAGAGACCCCTGCCCTCACGCACTTGCCATTCTAGAAGAGATGAGAGAGCCTCAACAAGAAATAAATGATAGAGTATGTTAGAAGTTGACAAGTGCTACAGAGAAAAATAAGTCTGCTTAAGAAGGATGGAGAGTACAGCACGTGTCTGATTTAAATAGTGACTAAGAAAGAATTTCTTAGAAGGTGACAAAAACTCAAAGTAGATAAAGGAGAGAGTCATGCAGACTTCAGTTCCTGGAGCAACATTCTGCTTTACAGAGAGCTTTACATAGAACTCTTTACATAGAGTCTACTGGTTAAATGTTAATCTCATCCAAAAAAATACATTCATGAAATGTTTAGAATAGCATTTGATTAAATATCTGGGCACCATGGCCTAGCCAAGTTGACATATAAAATTCACCATCACAGAGGCTAACAACAGAGGCAAGGAGACCAATTAAGAAGCTGTCATATTAACACAGGGGAGAGATGATGGTGGCTCTAACTAGGATATTACAGTGGAGGTGGAGAGAAATAGGCAAAGCCCGGATATCTCTGCATGCCGCAGTTACCTTGGGGGGGTCCAAAGATGACAAGAGATGGTTCCTGTGGTCAAAGTCCTCATAGTCTATAACAGTTATCAAAACTGTAATTACCTGGCATCACCATTACCTTGATTACTACCTTCCTGTTGCAAATCATATTCAACATCTAACAGAAGAGCATCAGAACCTTTCAACAGAAAGGATGCCGGCCATTATGCCGTACTGGTGCACACTTGCTCACTGTTGGTCATGCTCATAATTCACAATAACGCCAATGAGTACTATTAAATCATTTAACCCCAGATGGAGTGCCTTGGCTGCTAAACAAAACTCAGTCAACTTTGAAAAGCAGGTCAGTGTCCTACTCAGGAGATGACATAGGGTGCTTTATCAGGTCATAGCTAGAGTGCTATTTTCAGGTCTGGCCTCCACCTTTTACGTGGGGCATCAAGAAGCTAGAGCTGCCGGGCACGGTGGCTCATGCCTGTAATGCTAGCACTCTGGGAGGCCGAGGCAGGTGGATCGCTCAAGGTCAGGAGTTCGAAACCAGCCTGAGCAAGAGTGAGAACCCGTGTCTACTAAAAATAGAAAGAAATTAATTGGCCAACTAAAAATATATTTAAAAAAATTAGCTGAGTATGGTGGCACATGCCTGTAGTCCCAGCTACTTGGGAAGCTGAGGCAGAAGGATTGCTTGAGCCCAGGAGTTTGAGGTTGCTGTGAGCTAGACTGACGCCACGGCACTCACTCTAGCCCGGGCAAGAGAGCGAGACTCTGTCTCAAAAAAAAAAAAAAAAACATTAAAAAGAAAAGAAAGAAGAAGAAGCTAGAGCTAATCCAAAGATGGATAGCATAGGTGGTAGTGATGGCAGCTTGGGAGATGGCTTGGTAACCTGGTTTCACAAATAAATTGGAATGGTTAATTTAGTGAAAAGAAGATTTATTTATTCATGCATATGACAAATATTTTCTGTTCCTCCTATCTGTCTGATGGGGGTAGGTCTTAGAGAAATGAAAAGGAATATAATTTAGCTCTTGTACGCAAGGAAGCTTGTAGTACAATAGAATAGGGATAAAGATAAGAAATGGTCAATTTCCACACGGTGTGCTGTGAGCTGTGATGGGGCTTGGTCTACGGTGCTCTGTGAGCACATAGAGGAGACATCTAACCTAGACCTGGGGGATCTGAGAAGGCATCTTAAAATTGTCAAAATTTCAGGAACATAAAACTCAGCTGTTTAATGAGCAACTTTATCAAAAAGATCCATTTAAAATTCAGAATTCTCCACCCAGCTGTAAACACAAGAAAAGTATACACTCTTATTCATCTTTTTCTTAAATTAAGCATCTACCACAATTCCTAGTCCTTAGTGGATTTGTACAAACATTGGCTGGAATCAACTCACCAGAACAGTTGGAGCTGTCAGACAGTGGGGTGCGCGGTCTCTGACGGTAGTGAGCAATTTGCGGACAGGGTGCTCCACCCCTAAGGAGCATTAAGGAGGCTAAAGGATCTGCCTGGACACTATAGGAGGGATTTCTGTGTCATGTGAGATACAGAAGGCAAAGGGCCTCTAAGGATTTGTTTATTTATTTGCTTTTAAGTCTTATCTAGGAGCAAAAGAAAACCTGAGAATTGTTTTGGGGGAAGTGATATAGCATAGAAAGACCATAGATCTGGACTTTGGAGCCAGAGAGACCTGGATCTGAATCTCCTTTGATCTTTAGTTGATTGATCTGTGAGATGGTGCTAAAAATAAATTTTGGTTTTTGTTATGCTGTGTGTCATACAATGCAGTGCTTAGCTCTTATCACAGCACCATAGCATGTGGTAGAAATGCAGTCAATGTTAGGTCCCTTCCTACTGTTAAGGAACACATGACAGTGACTACTTAAAAACAGCACTGCGTGAAATTCGAAAAAAATGGTGTAAATACATTCCTGATGGATTTTCCAGTGCAGAGTCCAGCCTTTGCTCACCAAAATCAGGGTGGTGCGGGCCTCAATCAGGAAGGTAGGTGCTGGCCAGGCTATGGGGGGCATGGAAACCCATTTTACCTTCACTATAACAGAGAGTAGACACAATAATCAAAGCTGTAGTCAAGAATCCCAAATCCAATTTTGAAGCTTCGGCTTGAGATGCAAGCTAAGGTATCAGAAATGTTGCAAAGATGGAGGCCAGAACTCCAGGACAATTGAGTGAAACCACACAAATGGGAGGTAGGGGGCAGGCTTTGAGAAAGTCTGGAGACTAGTGTCTAGAAAGCCACTGTGTGAGGTAGCTCTCTCTGTGCATCTAGCCTGCATTTCCACTGGGACCCAGAGATATGCTTAAACGTTCCAGCAAAGCATCCCTCAAGCCAAAGAGAATGAATGTGTGTCTTCAAATAGCCTGCCTCATGCCTGGAATATATTTGAAGCTTTTTTGCTTTATTTGAAAAATTCGATGGACTTTTGCATTCTACTTTATAACATTGCCATTGTTTTAATAACCCTTCCCAAAAAAGTGTTGGCATAAAATGAGCACTGCAAAAAAATATCCTATATTCATCCTTGGCCTTATGAAATCTTTGGCACATAACTCTACCTACGGCATGCCTAGCCCAGACTGAGAGGCATGAACCTAGAGGTTACTATTGAACTGTTGACCAGATTAGTTATCATCTTCCAAGGCCTTGCAGGTTGAACAGAAATGGGCACCTAAGAGGTAGTCAATAAATCATGGTTGAATGATACACACTTTCTCATGTTCTTAATCTAGGCATTTCCAAGCACATACTTTTCTTTCTCTAGAAGTTTATTTCTATTTCTGTAAAATCAAACATTTTTTGAACATGTGTAAGGCATGATCTGTAGTATTGAAAAATCCCAAAATGCATTCATTTGGATTCAGTGCTTATAATTTCAGCTTTCACTAAAGACTTGGGGAGAAATTCCTACTGTTGTGTGAATCATATACTCTTGGAATTATTTTCATTTTATTTTGTTTTCATTAAGGAGTACTTGCAAAAAGCTTAGTTAGAAAGTTAAAAAAAATAACTTTATGTATATCCAATATGAGAAGTTACTTTTAAAAAGTTTTTCCTTTCTAAGATGTTTTTTGTAACCTTTTTATAGGTTGGTTTTATGGCTATGTATGGGGGTCTCTTGAGAATGCTGCTAAAATAGGCTTTTGCTGACTTGAAGGATAAAAGGAAATGGGAAGAAATCCAAATGTGTCCCACTACTACATGAATGGTTCCCTCTATATGTAAGAAATTATTTTTCTGTAACTCAGTGATTTGGAAAAACACATATTCACTAGTTTCCTAGGAGTAAAAAAAAATTTAAAACAACTTTAGATACTATAGGGGAAAACTTTAATTTTCTACTACCTTCTATTATAGAGAGTCTTTTCTTCCATTTTGTTTATTTATTTAGAGACAGAGTCTTGCTCTGTTGCCTGGGCTAGAGTGCCATGGCATCAGCCTAGCTCACAGCAATCTCAAGCCCCTCGGCTCAAGCTATGCTCCTGCCTCAGCCTCCTGAGTAGCTGAGACTATAGGCACGTGCCACCACACCCACGTAATTTTTTCTATTTTTAGTTGCCTGGCTAATTTCTTTCTATTTTTATTAGAGACAGGATCTTGCTCTTGCTCAGGCTGGCCTCAAACTCCTGACCTCAAGTGACCCTCCTGCCTTGGCCTCCCAGAGTGCTAGGATTACAGGAGTGAGCCGCCACACCCAGCCTTCCATATTTTATTATTTTAAGAGATTTATTCTATTTCATAATTCAGAGTACATCTCTCATTTTCTTATGATGTTTCCAGTAAGGCAAAATTATTGACTATTTTAGCTAGCGTCAGTTCTTAATTATACCTTGATATTTGATTTAGGACATTTCTGGACCACTTTTCCTTTTCCTGTTGCTTCTCTCTTTCTTTCCAACCCTTTCATGTAAGTGGAGTGTGTTGTAGATAAATGTTGGTTGGATAAACAAAGGAGTTGGTGCATATCCATAAAATGAAATCATTTTAATATTTAATTTAAAAACATGTCCCAAGGAAGACAAATGCACTACCCCACCACCCACATCAAACAATGTAGATATTGGTTCCCTTTTTATCTTCTCCTGACCAATCCCCTGCATTGAGCTTCAGTCAAATGTCAGAAAAGTTAGTCACTAGAAAGTTACCTGGAAATTAGAATTCCCTCTGCCTTCAACTTTCTGAAAGTGAAGTCATCATAGGGCATACTTTCTCAAGTCTATAGCATATAGTAAATGTAAATACAGAACGTCCATTTGTGTGCAGTGCTCCAAAGAGTTGACTTTCTATGTCTGAAAAGAAGGACATAGATTTTCAGATGTTGAATGCACATAGATGTCAGACATCAATAATGCAAGCACATTTCTGCATTTTGTGGTCTGACTTTTAACTAAGTCAGCCAAGAAGAAGTCTCCCCCTCTTGCCTTGGATTTGGTGGGAGAATGGTCTGACATGTGAAGCTTTGTCACTGAAAGCAGCACTTTGGCAGCTAGAAATAACCTTATATAGCAACACCGCTTCAGGCTCCCTGTGCCAGAAAGATCTGTATGGAATGTGGTGACTTGTGATGCTGATAAGGACATTCCACAGGAGGATGCTGGGGTTGGGTTGAAGAGGGAGCACTGTAGCACAATTCCCATTAACCCTGGCTCTGCTTTCCAACCAGTGAAGAGTAGCACCTGGCATAGTTCTCATTAGTCAGACATGACAACCTGGGCTTGGCCTATTTTTGTTTGAAACATTTGCAATTGTCAAACCAAAATGCATTTCCTATGGAGTGAATTTGCCTCTGCTAGCCTTTCAGGTAGTTTATTATTATAGAGGGGACACAGGCACCCAGAGTCACTGGCAAGCTATTGTTTTTCCTTTGCTGAGAATAGCAGGAACAGACAAAAAAAAGCCATTCAGAAAATAATTTACCTAGACTTTTGCAAGGCAATGAAAAGATGAATTGACATCTGGATGAGAGATCTTCCCTGTGTCACAAGGGATAGAAAATGTCTCTGAAGGTCACTCATGTCTAAGAAGTTTTGCTCTAATCTTGGTACAATTGTGGCTTAAAATGCAGAGATCAGGGACTTTTATGATAAAAACTCTTAACAAAATAGGCATAGATGGGACTTGCCTTAAAATTATTAAGGCCACATATGATAAACTCACAGCCAATATCAGACTGAATGGGGAAAAATTGAAAGAATTTCCACTTAGAACTGGAACCAGACAAGGTTGCCCACTATCTCCTCTTCTATTCAACATAGTACTGGAAGTCCTTGGTACAGCAATCAGACAAGAGAGGGGACTTAAGAGTGTTCAAATACGGGCAGAAGAGGTCAAATTGTCACTCTTTGCTGATGATATTTTATATCTAGAAAGTCCCAAGGATTAAACCAAGAGACTCCTGGAATTGATAATTGAATTCAGTAAAGTCTCAGGATACAAAATAAATGCACACAAACCAGTGGAATTCATATATGCCAATAACAGTCAAGCTGAAAATCAAATCAAAGACGCAACACCTTTTACAATATCATCAAAGAAAATGAAGTATTTAGGAATACATTTAACAAAGAAGGTGAGAGACATATACAGAGAGAACTATAAAATATTGAGACAAGAAATTATAGAAGATGTAAACAGATGGAAAACCCTACCACGCTCATGGATTGACAGAATCAATATTATTAAAATGTCCATACTACCTAAAGTGATCTACAGAATTAATGCAATTCCTATCAAAGTACCATCATCATTCTTTACGAATCTAGAAAAAATAATTCTACACTTCATATGGAACTAGAGAAGACTTTGTATAGCCAAAGCAATGTTAAGCAAAAAGAACAAATTGTGAGGCATCAGTATACAAGATTTCAAGCTTTATTACAAGGCTATAGTAACCAAAATAGCATGTTACTGGCACAAGAACAGAGATATAGACATTTGGAACAGAACTGAGAACCCAGATATAAAACCATTCTCATATTGTCATCTAATCTTTGACAAAGCAGACAAAAATATACATTGGGAAAAAGAATCTCTATTCAATAAATGGTGTTGGGAAAACTGGATAACCACATACAGAAGATTGAAATTGGATCCCCACCTCTCACCTTCACAAAAATCAACTCATGATGGATAACAGACTTAAACCTAAGGAAGGCATGAAACCTTAAGAATTCTAGAAGGAAATGTTGAGAAAACTCTTATAGACATTGGCCTATGCAAAGAATTTATGAAGAAGACCCCCAAAGTAATCACAATGGTAACAAATTTAAATAAATGGGACCTGACCAATTAAAAAAGCTTCTGCACAGCCAAGGAAACTATCACTAGAGCAAATAGACAACCTACAGAATGGGAGAAAATATTTGCATTCTATGCATTTGATAAAGGGCTGATAACAAGAATCTATATAGACCTTAAGAAAATTAACAAGAAAAAAATCAAACAACCCTATCAATAAATGGGCAAAGCACATGAACAGAAACTTTTCAAAAGAAGACAGAATAATGGCCAGCAAACCTATAAAAAAGTGCTCAACATCTCTAATCATTAGGAAAATGCAAACAAATCAAAACCACAATGAGATATCACCTAACTCCACTGAGAATGGCCTTTAGCAAAAATTCCCAAAACAACAAATGCTAGCATGGATATGGAGATATTGGAACACTCTTAAACTGCTGGTGGGACTGTAAAGTAGTACAACCCCTGTGGAAAGTAATTTGAAGATATCTCAAAGAGCTAAAAATAGAAATACCATTTGATCCAGTAATCCCACTACTAGGCATCTACCCAAAGGGAAAAAAGACATTCTGTAATAAAGACATCTGCACTCAAATGTTTATGGCAGCACAACTCACAATTGCAAAGATGTGGAAACAACCCAAGTGCCCATCAATACATGAGTGAATTAACAAAATGTGATATATGTATACCATGGAGTACTACTCAACTACAAAAAACAATTGTGAACTAGCAACTTTTAAATTATCCTGGATAGAGCTTGAGCCCATCCTTTGAAGTGAGGTATCACAAGAATGGAAAAACAAGCACCACACGTACTCACCATCAAATTGGTACTAACTGATCAACACTAAGGTGCTCACATGGTAGTAATATTCATCGGGTGCCGGTCAGTGGGAGGTGGGTGGTGGGGGTGGGTAAACTCACAACTAATGGGTGTGGAGTACACTGTATTGGGGGAAGGGCATGCTTGTAGCCCTGGCTTGAGTGAAGCAAAGGCATTATATGTAACCAAAATGTTTGTACCCCCATAATATTCTAAAATTAAAAAAAAAGAAAATCCTCTCCCCTCTGAAATGAGGACTGAAAAATGGAAGTACACAGAGGACAGTTCTATGCAGACAATCAGACTGACAAACTCAGCAGAGTGGCTTTGTCACATTGCACATCTATCACGGGACACCAGGTAGCAGACAGAGGGCTTTTCTTGGGCCTAATCTGGTTTTTCATCTTTGTGATACCAGCACCTTAGTACACTGCCCAGCACATAGTAGGTGTCAAACTTCCTCCCCTTTCTTCCTCTTCCTCCTTTCATTTCTCCCTCTGTTCTCTCCTTCCTTTCTCCTTCGCCTTGTGGTTTTCTCAACCTTCATCCACCAAGAGCTTCTTACATCCCAGGCACTGTGCCCAGGCCTCATAGATGGTGAATTTCAGGGACATGCACCATCCTAAATATTATGAAAAAAAATTTCCCTAACCGAGATCATTTAGTTTTCAACCTCATTCTGTGCTACTTTCAATGCATTCTGGTTTCTGCATTTAAAAAAAATTACAGTCATTATTTATTGAACATGACCTACAGACCAGGCCTAGCAGTAGTCACCTAATTCATTAACTCACTTAGCTATTCACAAACACTTGTTGTGTAGCTTCTGAGTCTCATATTATTACTTATGCTATTCTTCATATTGTCCATGAGCCTCATGTAGCTCCTAGTGGGGTTGGGGAAGAGAAGCAATATGCAAATAAACAATCATCATATGTGATGTCAGGTGGTAATGAGTGACACAAACAAAAATGAACCAGTATAAGGTGCAGAGAGAAAGTGGCCAGGTGGAGAGGTGGGTGCCTTTTGAGAAAGAACTGGAGCAGGTCCTATGGAAACTGAGAGAAAAGCACTGTAGCCAGAGGGAACAGCAAATGCAAAGGCCCTGAGGCAGAGAGTGCCTATGTGTTTAAGATCTGGGATTTGACTGGAGCAGAGGTGATGAGGAGGAAGTGATAGGAGATGAGGTCACAGAGCTGGCAGGGGTGATGCTTCCTATAGCCTTATAAGCCACACTAAGGACCTTGTCTCTCCTTCTCAGTCAGATGGGAAGCTGTAAAATTTTTAGGTAAGGTACAAAGGACATGCTCTCCGGCATGTTACAGTGGTTAAGTCCTTAGGTCTTGGGCAAGTAGCTAGTTAGGAATCGTGCCTCTGCCCCTTGCTAGTTGTATGACCAAGGGTAAGTTACTCAACTTTTGTGTGCCTTCTTTGTGACATGTGTACCTACTTTGTAGGGTTGTTATCAGAAGAGTTATATAGGTTAATATTTGTAAAGTACATATTTGTATAAAACAAATGTATTTTTTAAAATCACTTAAAAATTTGCTAAGTAGTTATGACCTACCCATCAACAATGAATCAAGTGACGTCCCTAAGGCCACAGCTCATAGATGACCTGGTCAGGATTATAACCAGGTCTATATGACCCTGAAGCCCACATTTTTACCATATGACATGGTACCTGCCTCTTGCCCTCTGCAATGTCAGCTGCTGGAGCTGTCATTAATGAGATGGTAACACTGTGTATTATGGGTTGAGTTGCATCTCCTCCAAATTCGTGTGTTGAAGTCCTATCTCCAGTTAGCTCAGAATGTGACTTTATTTGAAGATAGGGTTTTTACAGAGGTAATCAAGTTAATATGAGGTCATTGGGATGGGCCCTAATCCAATACAACTGGTGTTCTTATAAAACAGGGAAAATTTGGACACAGAGGTGCACACACATGCAGACACACACGCACACACACACACTCACACTCAGAAGGGTGTGTGAAAATTGGAATTATGCTGCCATAAGCCAAGGAATGGCAAGAAGCTATGAAAGAGGCCTGGAACAGATCCTATTTTGGCTTCTGCAGAGGGAGCATGGCCCTGCCAACACTTTGATCTTGGACTTCCAGCCTCCAGAACTGTGAGAGAATAAATTTGTGTTGTTTAAGCCACCCTGTCCACAGTACTTTGTTATGGCAGCCCTAGGGAACTAGAATGCTGTTTTTGGTTATCTTAAGTATTTTATACACTCAAATAAGTCCTTGCCAAATTTCTAGCGAAGACATAGTGCTAGACCTCTTCGCTAGTGAAGGCGGCTGAGTTTTGTGCAGCTTCTGTGTCGTCCAAACCCTTTGCCCAAGGGTGGGTTAGAAGCTGCAGCAAGTCATTTACAATTAAAGGTGATTGCAAGTAGGAGCGATCACCCAGGTCTCTGATGTGTGCTAATTTCCACCTATAATTAACCTGTCAACACCACCTGTTAATAAACCTAGGAGGTTGCCAACATAGATCAAATAAAACAGCAGAAAATTGAATCCAATGGGAAAAAATGTCACATCAAAATTTCAGAAGCATTTAAAAAAATCTGTTCTGATTTTGCTGACTTTTTAAGTAAGACAAATCATTCCTGATGAGTTGAGATTGCTAGCACCTGGACAGGCTGGTAAGGCACCTCATCTTGATTACCCGTTGTGTGGTTTCATTTCAGCCTGAGATCTTAATTCCGGCAAATGATTTTCCCAGCACACGCATTGAAAAGTAATGTGTCTGCTGAAGATGGATTCAACCACATTCAGCTATTAGAAAGACTGTGTTGGGGGCCATGTCTTTATTTATTTTTTAAACATTTGTGCAGTGTAGTGGCAAATGAATGTTCAATAAATATAATTTTCATGATCACACTTAATATTTTCCCTGAATCTTGATCTCTTCCCCTAGATTATTTAGATTCCCTATGTTAATAATACAACAAGGATCCATAATTTCCACTGAATTTCTACAGATTCCATACTCTTCTAGAAATAATTGGTAAATTTTCCCATAGCTGCTAGAAAATAGCCTCAGTAGCTGACGGGGCCACCAGTTGAAGGTCTGATACCTTGTTCAGCAACCTTGTAACCACCTCCCAATCAAGAATCTAGATTTAAAGATCATGAATGTGGAAGACTACAGACCTTGATTTGAATTTAGCTCTGGCACTCGCTATAACATTTTTAGAAATACCTTCTGAGGCTACAGCCCCAAAAATAATTTTTAAAAGGAATAGAGACAGTTTACCTCTTAAGAAGCAATTGTTGATCACCTGAGAGAGGAAAGTTCATAATGATTATTTAAATCAGTGCTTCATTAATGTTAATATTTCAATAGAAGAAGCAAGATAATAACAGTTAATTTTTGCTAGTTCTTGATTTACATGTTCCATTAATTTAGAGGGATGCTTTGCAGTACCTAATGCCTCACCCCTTTTGAGCAATTTCTCAAAAAAAAAAAACAACAATGATAATGACAACAAATAATTTATATTGCGCTTGCCAGGGACCGGTCACTATTCTAAGTATTTATATACATTTACTCTTTTAAGCTTCCTAAATCATCCTAAGAAGCAGGCATATCTATCCCTATTTGTCAAATGAGGTTACTGAGGCACAGAGAGCTCAAGGAACTTGCTCAAGGTCACACAGAGCTAGTAAGTGGCAGAACGCTAGAACCCAGAGAAGTCTGTGTGAGCTATAAAAACACATACACCTTTTACGACATGGTTAGGGAATAATGAAATTTGGGCACAAATCCACAGAAATGGTTTACAGACTTGGCATTTTTTCCCTTTTTAGTTTTAATTTAACTTGCCCCGAGACACTGAACATGTGGGGTGGGAATAGGGGTGAGGGTCTTTCTATTAATAATTAAGGAAGCAATGATGACGGAAAAAGAAACCCTGGTATGGCCAATACAAGTTGAACTTTTAGGTTGACCTTAAGGTAGGCCCAAGGCACTCGACTGGGCCAAAAGTCACACTAAGCTGAAGGCAATGTCTGCCAAAGAATGGTGTGATTTGGGTCAAGCTTGTCTCGATCATGAGCTCTGGTGGCTCCATTAATAGGGTGAAAACCATTCCTCCTGCTAGAGAGGAGGCTCTCGACAAAGCCGCACAAGAAAGGCTACGGGAGGTATAGAATTTGGGACGACTGACTATTATTTTTCATTCAGAAGCACCTTTTTAAAAACTTAATTTAACTTTATAGTACTATCCTTAAATATAGAGAAATTGGAAAACAATCAAGTAGATGTTTTCCCTTTTTATCACATTCTTTCTCATCTCTCAACAGCTGTCCCTGGACTTTCCTATCTTTCTATTTTATAGAGATTATAAGATGACGTCATTTTGTGGAGCCCACACATCACCCCAAGCAAGCCTTTGCTGTTATGAACCCTGGAATTCTAAACTTGATGACAGCAGTCAAAAAATACACCACGCTAATGAGGCCAGAGGGTCACCTGACAGCAGAGTCTCATAACCAGACTTGGGAAGTAGGAAGGAAGCCTCACTGTAAGGTGATTTCACCACAGTGTGTGTGACCACGTGTGTGGGTGCTCTGGGCTGAACTGTGACCCCACCCTCAAATCCATAGTCCTAACTCCTAGCGCTTCAGGATGTGACTGTATTCGGAGATAGGGCCTTTGCAGAGACATTTAAGTTAAAAGGAGGTCCTATGAGTGAGTAGACCTTAATCCAACATGCCTGGTGTCCTTATAAGAAAAGGAGATGAGGACACAGACACACACAGAGAAAAGACCACGTGAGGACACAGGGAGAAGACGGCCACCTACAAGCCGAGGAGAGAGGCCTCTAAAGTAACCAACCCTGCAGACACCTTGACCTTGGACTTCTATCTCCAGAACAATGAGAAAATAAGCTTCTGCTGTTCGAGCCGCCCAGCCTGTGGCATTTGCTGCTGCAGCCCTAGCTGACTAACACAGAGGGCGTCGGGTTTTACACCCCTTTCACCCACAGAATGCAGGGTGGTTGATAGCCCCTACCCACCCCGCATTCCCTCAACACTGGCCGCCCGGCCTCTCGCTGTTCCCCGCGCGTGCTGCTCCCTCTGCCAGGAACACGCTTCTCCCAGATGCGCTCCCGTCTCCCTCTCTCAGTTCCTTAAAGCCTGTTGGAATTCTCTCAGCAAGGCCCCGTTTGGCTACCCCATTCAAAGTGACAAAGCACCTCCGCCCGTCTCCCGGCGCTCTTTACCCTTCGCTGCTACTTCACTGTCCTCTGTAGTGCCTGTCACCTCCAGACATCCTACATCACGCACTTACGTAATCGGTTAACTTCCCTATTAGGATGCGAGCTCCATGAAAAAGAGAGATTTTTGTCTGCTTTGTTCACTGATATATGCCCAGCACTGAGACAACATTAGGCACATAGTAGGCACTCAAGAAATATTTGTTGAATGAATGTATAAACAATAATAATAATAATGAGTTAATGTGAGTTGAGTAATGTGTGCCAGATAATAAAGTGCTTTACATGTATTGATTCATTAAGTATGCATAGACACATACTTAATATATCACATCTGATATGTAATTGCCTATGGATATAATAAAAATATTCTTATGCAATTAAAAATGATTGATTTTTACCCCTCTTTATTGTATATTGTGGGAGTGGTTAAGGACTTCGTCTAAAGCCGCATAGCTGGTGACAAAGCCTGTGAGACCTTGATCCAGGACAAAGAAAGATTTGTCATTTCAGAAAGGAGATGATGACAATAGGAACTGGTATGTACCAGTCACCGAGGGCTGAGCACCTACCCTGAGTGGGGCACAGTCTTCCCTTACCAGACCAGGCAAGGCAGGGAGAAAATCATCTGCAAACTAGAAAATGCAGAAGTGAAATGCAAGGACTGGATTAAAAACTACATTACGCCTTAGCCCCAACACTTCCCACCTTTCTTCCCACAGCCTCTAAAGTAAGAAACAGCCTTTGATCAGCTGCTAAAATTTTGAAGCGGGTAATTTCTTTGAAAGACTAGATTTCAGTCTCAGTTGCTTTTGTGCTTTGTGATCCTTATTTATTATTACTTACTGCAGCATAGTTAGAGTAGTTTATAGTTGCTAGGGCCATTATAATATATACAACATCAATAACACTGTGAGATTTTTTTATAAAAGAAAAAAAACCTCATGAAAAATTATAATTTGAAAGCATAACAGATGTGAAATTGCTACCTTTACTTCTATGCATTCATCATCTTCTGGATTACAGTATGTTGGAGACAGCATCTGGGGACTGAATTAAATAATTTGAAGGGGGAAATGATACACTTTTGTAAATTAAACACAACTGCCAAGAAGATTGATTAAGTACAACTTAACTGACACCTCATTATATATTCAGATGAAGTTTCTTATCAGTCTTTCTTTAGAAAAAAAAGAATAAATAGCTCTCTAATTTTTTAAAAAAATTTTTAATGGATATAAAGTTATTCTGTTGTATTTTTTTTTACATTTCAAACTATTAATGGGGTACAAATGTTGTTGTTACATGGATACCTTGTAAAATGCGTAAGTCAGGGCTTTTAGTATGCCCGTCACCATAGTAGTGTTCACTGTACCTGATGGGTAAGTTTTTGCCCCTCCTCCCCCTCCCATCATCCCTCCTCCTAGGTTTCCAATGTCCTTTCCATCTCTTTGTGCCTGTGTGTGCCCATCATTTAGCTCCCAATTATAAGTCAGTACCTGTGGTGTTTGTTTTTCCATTCATAAGATACTTCACTTAGTATAATGGTCTTCAGTTCTATTCAAGTTACTGTAAAAGATACTATAATATTTCACCCATTTTTATGGCTGAGTAATACTCCATGGTATATATATGCCACATTTTCCTAATCCATTTATGAATTGATGGGCCTTAGGTTGATTGCACATCCTTGCAATTATGAATTGTGCTGTGGTAAATACTTGAGTGCAGGTGGCTTTTTGATAAGATGACTTCTTTTCCTTTGGGTGGATATCCAGCGGTGGGATTGCTGGATCAAATGGTAAGTCTACACTTGTTTCTTTGAGGAATCTCCATACTGTTTTCCATAGAGACTGTGCTAATGTGTAGTCCTACCAACAGAGCATAAGCATTCCGTTCTCTCTGCATCCATGCAGCATCTATTGTTTTTTGACTTTTTAGTAATGGCCATTCTGACAGGCGTAATGTGATATTTCATTGGAGTTTTAATTTCCATTTCCGTGATGATTAGTAATGTGAAACATTTTTTCACATGTTTGTTGGCCGTTTGTCTATCTTCTTCTTTTTATTTATTTCAGAATATTGTGGGGGTTCAAGTGTTTTGGTTACACGTAATGATTTTGTCATGCTTGAGTCAGGGTTAAAAGTGTGCCCATCACCCAGATAGTGTTCATTGTACCCGTTAGGTAGGTTTTCACCCAACCACTACTTCTCCCTGCCCTGATTAATTTCTGCTGAGGTTTACTTCCCTTTGTGCACGTGTGTGCTCATTAATTAGTTCCAATTTAATAGCAAGTACATGTGGTGTTTTTCCATTCTTTAGATACTTCCCTTAAGATAATGGTCGCCAGTATGACCTGAATTGTTGCAAAAAGTCTTAATCCATCCTTCGTCATGGATGCATAGTATCCCACAGTATACATGTACCACATTTTGTTAATCCACTCACGAATTGATGGGCCCTTGGGCTGATTCCACATCTTTGCAATTGTGAATTGTGCTGCACTAAACATTCAAGTGCAGGTGTCTTTTTGATAAAATGACTTCTTTTACTTTGGGTAAATACCCAGGTATTGGTATTTCTGGATCAAATGGTATGTCTACTTTTAGATCTTTGAGGAATCTCCATACTGTTTTCCATAGAAATTGTACTAACTTGCAGGTCCAACCAACAATGTATAAGCATTCCTTTCTCTCTGCATCCATGCCAGCATCTATTGTTTTTGGACTTTTTAATAAAAGATATTCTAAAT
>CAUYRT010064374.1:0-23917 GCA_963574885.1 Lepilemur ruficaudatus
CCAATTAATTTCTTTCTATTGATAGTAGAGACGGAGTCTCGCTCTTGCTCAGGCTGGTTTCGAACTCCTGACCTTGAGCTATCCACCCGCCTAGGCCTCCCAGAGTGCTAGGATTACAGGCGTGAGCCACCGCGCCTGGCCTATTTTTTTTTTTTTTTTGAGGCAGAGTCTCACTCTGTTGCCCGGGCTAGGGTGCCATGGCGTCAGCCTAGGTCACAGCAACCTCAAACTCCTGGGCTCAAGCGATCCTTCTGCTTCAGCCTCCCGGGTAGCTGGGACTACAGGCATGTGCCACCATGACCGGCTAATTTTTTCTCTATATTTTTTAGTTGGCCAATTAATTTCTATCTATTTTTAGTAGAGATGGGGTCTCGCCCTTGCTCAGGCTGGTTTCAAACTCCTGACCTTGAGCGATCCTCCCACCTCAGCATCCCCGAGTGCTAGGATTACAGGTGTGAGCCACCGCGCCCGGCATGACTGCCTTTTATATTTGCCTACCTACTGACATTTACCAGTGATCTTTATTTCTTCATATGGTTTTGAATATCTGTCCAGTGTCCATCCTTTTTAAAAAATTTTTAATTATTATGGGTACATAGTAATTGTATATCTTTATAGGGTACATTTGAAGTTTTTATACAGACACAGTGTGAATTAGTCAAATCAGGGTAATTGGGATATCTGTCACCTCAGGCATTTATCATTTCTTTGTGTTAGGAACATTCCAATTTCACTCCTACTTATTTTAAAGTGTACCCTAACTTATTGTTGGTTATAGTCACTTTGTTGTGCTATCAGATAATTGTTCAGTCTATCTAACTAACTATAATTTTGTACCCATTAACCACCCCTATTTTATCCCCCTCTCCCCACTATCGTTGCCACCCTCTGGTAACCATCATTCTATCCTCTGTCTCCATAAGATCAGTTGTTTTTAATATTTAGCTCACACATAGGAGTGAGAACATGTGAGATTTGTCTTTCTGTGCATGGCTTATTTCATTTAATATAATGTTCTCCAGTCCCATCCATGTTGTTGCAAATGGCAGGATTTTGTTCCTTTTTGTGGCTGTATAATATTCCATTGTGTATATATGCCACAGTTTATCCATTCATCCATTGATGGACACTTAGGTTGATTCTAAATCTTGGCTATTATGAATAGTGCTACAATAAACATGGGAATGCAGATATCTTTTTGATGTACTGATTTCCCCTCCTTTGGATATATACCCTGCTGTGGGATTGCTGGGTCATATAGTAATTCTCTTTTTAGTTTTTTGAGGACTCTCCATACTGTTCTCCATAGTGGTTGCAATAATTTATATTCCCACCAACAGTATATGAGGATTCCCCTTTCTTTACATCCTTGCCAGCATCCGCTATTGCCTGTTTGATAAAAGCTATTTTAACTGAGGTAAGATCATGTCTCATTGTAGTTTTGATTTGTATTTCTCTGATAACTAAGGATGTTGAACATTTTTATATATCTCTTGGCCATTTGTATGTCTTAATGTATGTATAACGTTTTGAGAAATATCTGTTCAGATTTTTTGATGATTTCTTAAATTAGATTATTTGATTTTTCCCTGTTGAGTAGTTGGAGTTCCTTATGTAATCTAGTCATTAATCCCTTGTCAGATGGGTAGTTTGCAAATATCTTCTCCCATTCTGTGGGTTGTCTCTACACTTTATTGTTTCCTTTGCTGTGCAGAGCTTTTTAGCTTGATGTGAACCCATTTGTCCAATTTTGCTTTGGTTGCCTGTGGTTTGGGGGTATTACTCAAGAAATCATTGTCCAGACCAATGTCCTAAAGCGTTTCCTCTGTGTTTTCTTTTAGTAGTTTCCTGGTTTCAGGTCTTAGATTTTAAGTCTTTAATACATTTTGATTTGATTTGTGTATATGGTAAGTGATAAGAGTCTAGTTTCATTCTTCTGCAGATGGTTATTCAGTTTTCCCAGCACCATTTATTGAAGAGACTGTCCTTTCCCTACTGTATGTTCTTGGCACCTTTGTTGAAGATACATTCATTATAAATGTGTGGATTTATTTTTGGGTTTCTTTTGTGTTCCGTTGGTCTATAAGTATGTTTTTATTCCAGTACCATGCTGTTTTGATTACTACAAATTATACTACTCTGTAGTATAATTTGAAGTCCAGTACTGTGATTCCTCCAATTTTGTTCTTTTGGCTCAGGATGTCTTTGGCTAGTCTGGGTCTTTTGCAGTTCTATATAAATTTTAGAGTTTTTTTCCTATTTCTGTGAAGAATGTCATTGGTATTTTGATGGGATTGCATTGAATCTGTAGATTGCTTTCAGTAGTATGGATATTTTAACAATATTAATTCTTCCAATCCATGAGCATGGAATATCTTTCCTTTATTGTGTGTTCTCTTCAATTTCTTTCATCAGTGTTTTATAGTTTTAATTACAGAGATCTTTTACCTCTTTAGTTAAGTTTATTCCTAGGTATTTTATTTTATTTGTAGCTATCGTGAATGGGATTGCTGTCTTGGTTTCTATTTCACATTGTTATCATTGGCATATAAAAATGCTATTGATTTTTGTATGTTCATATTTTATTCTGTAACTTTACTGAATTTGTTTATTATTTCTAATAGTTTTTTGTGGAGTGTTTAGATTTCTCTAGATACAAGCCATATGATCTGCAAACAAGGATGATTTGAATTATTCTTTTCCAGTTTGGATGTCCTTTCTTTCTTTCTCTTACCTGATTGCTCTAGCTAAAACTTCCAGTACTATGTTGAAAAACAGTGGTGAAAGTGAGCATCCTTGTCTTATTCCAGATCTTAGAGGAAAGACTTTCCGTTTTTCCCCATTCAGTATAATACTCACTGTGGGCCTGTCATATATGGCTTTTATTATGTTGAGGTAAGTTCTTCCTATACCCAATTTTTGGAGAGTTTTTATCATGAAGAGGTGTTGAATTTTATTGAATGCTTTTTGAGCGTCAGTTGAAATGATCATATGGCTTTTGTCCTTTGTTCTGTTGATATGATGTATCACATTGATTAACATATGTTGCATCCCTGGGATGAAACCCACTTGATCATGATGACTAATCTTTTTAATGTGCTGTTGAATTTGGTTTGCTAGTATTTTGTTGAGGATTTTTGCATCTGTGTTCATCAGAGATACTGGCTGATAGTTTTCCTTTTCTGTAGTATCTTTGGTTTTTGTATCAGGGTAATACAGGCCTCATAGAATGAGTTTGGGAGTATTCCCTCCTCCTTGATTTTTTGGAATAGTTTAAGTAGACTTGGTATTAGTTCGTCTTTGAATGCTTGGTATAATTCAGCAGTGAAGCTGTCAGGTCCTGGGTTTTTATTTGATGGGACACTTTTCATTTTTGCTTCTATCTTGTTACTTGTTACTGGTATATTCAGGTTTTGGATTTCCTCCTGCTTCAATATTGGTAGGTTGTATGTGTCTAGAAATTTATCCATTTCTTCTAGGTTTTCCAGCTTATTGGCATATAGTTGTTCATAGTAGTCTCTAATGATGCTTTGGATTTCTGCAGTGTCAGTTGTAATGTTTCCTTTTTCATCTCTGATTTCATTGATTTGAATTTTCTCCTTTTTTCTTAGTCTAGCTAGAGGTGTGTTAATTTTGTTTGTCTTTTCAAAAAACCAACTTTTTATTTTGTTCTTTTTATTTTTGTTTTTCAATTTCATTCATTTCTGCTCTGATTTTTTTTTTTTTTTTTTTGAGCCATAGTCTCGCTCTGTCACCTGGCCACAGTGCAGTGGCATCATCATAGTTCACTGCAACCTCAAACTTCTGGGCTCAAGCAATCCTCCTGCCTCAGCCTCCCGATTAGCTGGGATTACAGATACCAGCCACCATGCCTGGCCAATTTTTCTGTTTTTTGTAGAGATGAGGTCTCACTCTTACTCAGACTGGTCTTGAACTCCTTACCTCGAGCAGTCTTCCTGCCTTGGCCTCCAGAGTGCTAGGATTACAGGCAAGAAGCCACCATGCCTGGCTGATTATTTTTCTTATACTAATTTTGTGCTTGATTTGCTCTTGTATTTCTACTTCTTTGAGATGCATCATTAGTTGTTTGAAGCTTTTCTGTTTTTTTGTTTTTTTATGTAGGCACTTACTACTATAAAATTTCATCTTATTATTACTTTTTCTGTATCCCATAAGTTTTGATATGTTGTGTTTTCATTTTCATTTCTTGTTTCAAGAAATTTTTAAATTTTCTTCTTAATCTTTTTAAGCATATTATTTAATGCTTTTTAAGCATATTATTAATGTGGTCTTTCAGGAGCATATTATTTAATTTCCAAGTGTTTGTATAGTTTCTAATATTCCTCTTTTGTTAATGATTTCTAGTTTTATTCCATTGTGGTCAGGGAAAATACTTGGTATGATTTCTATTTTTGTGAATTTTTTAAGACTTGTTTTGTGGCCTAACATATGGTCTATCCTTGAGAATGATCCATGAGCTGAGGAAAAAAATGTGTGTTCTGTAGCTGTTGGATGAAATGTTCTGTAAATATACATTTGGTCCATAGTGCAGATTAAGGCCAGTGTTTCTTTGTTGATTTTCTGTCTGGATGATCCGTCCAACATTGAAAGTGTAGTGTTGAGGTCTCCAATGATTATTGTATTGACATCTATCTCTCTCTTTAGCTCTGATAATATTTGCTTTATCTATCTGTGTGCTCCAGTGTTGGGTGCATATATATTTAGAATTGTCATATCCGTTTGCCGAATTGACCCCTTTATTATTATGTAATGACTTTCTTTGTCTCTTTTTATAGTTTTTGTCTTGAAATTTATTTTATCTGATAAAAGTATAGCTCCCTGTCCTTTTTTTGGTTTCTGTTTGCATGCGATATCTTTCTCCATCCCATTATTTTCAGTCTATGTATGTCTTTATAGGGGAAGTGTGTTTCTTGTAGACAACAAATAGTTTGGCTTTTTTTTTTTTAACCCATTCAGCCCCTCTATGTCTTTTGATTGGAGAGTTTAGTCCATTCACATTCAATGTTGTTGTTGATAGGTAAGGACTCACTACTGCCATGTTATTATTTGATTTCTGATTGTTTTGTGGTTTTCTCTTACTTCCTTCCTATCTTCCTTTGTTATAAATGATTTTCTCTGGTAGTGTATTTTAATTTCTTGCTTTTTATGTTTTTGTGTGTGTCTGTTGTAGGTTTTTTTTGATTTGAGGTTATCATGAGGCTTGCAAAATATGCAGTGTCCTTTCATTTCAACCTAAAGGACTCCCTTTAGCATTTTTGTAGAGCAGATAAGTGGTGACGAACTCCCTCAGCTTCTGTTTACCTCGGAATGTCTTAGTTTTCACCTCATTTCTGAATGACTGTTTTGTAAGATGTAGAATTATTGCTTTACAGTTATTTTTCTTTTCATACTTTAATTATGCCATCTCATTGCCCTTTGGCCTCCATTTCTGATGAGAAACAGCTGTTAATCTTATTTAGGTGTAATAGGCACTTGAATCTTTTCTGTCTTACTGTTTTCAAGCTTCTCTTTCTTGTCTTTATCTTTCAACAGTTTGATTATAAATGTGTTTTAGTGTGGGTCTCTCTTTGTCTATCCTACTTGGTGTTCATTGAGTTCTTCAGTGTGTAGACTCATTTCTTTCATCAAATTTGGGAAGTTTACAGCCATTATTTCTTCAAATATTCTTTCTGCCCTTTTCTGTTTGCTTTTTTCCTTCTGGAGTTCCCATGATGTATATGTTGCTATGCTTGATGGTATCTCACCTATCTCTTAGAATCTCTTCACCCATTCTTTTTTTTTTTTGTCTTTCGACAGGTCATTATATTCTTCCCTCATGGTTTCTACTTTTGTCTTTTTTGCATGTTTGAAAATATTTTAAATTGTTATCTTGCAATCTCCTTCAATTCTACTATTGCCTTAAATTCTTGAGGTGCCTGTCTCCCCCTTTTCTATGTTTTGTGGCAGATTGTTTCCATATGTGACTTGTAATTTTTTATTATAAACTCATCTGTGGCAAGATATAATACAACCTTATATTGTGGAAGTTTTGCTTTTGTGGTGTTCCCCAAGGTTTCAGTGGTAATAGACTAACTTTTGGGTTAATTCTTGGCTGGGCTATATTAGTTATATAAATTTAGCATCCATACAAGTGTGTGGCACAGGACAGGGCTTTTGTTTGTCATGGGAAACATTTTTTCTCATCCAAAATAAAGTCTCCTGATGTTAATCTTGCTGGTGGGCTGAGTTTTTCTACCGACCCTTCCTCAAATACTTCCAGGATCCCAGAGTCAGGTCTCAGTTAACTATATTGTGATGGAATAATGGAACAAAACTGCTTCCTCTTCCTAGAGGCCTCTAGTGCCTGTAGCCACCTCTGAACCACCTCTGGACCACCATGGTCCAGGCCCAAAGTTTGCTGCTCTTACCTTGTCCTTAAAATTTTGTTGTTGGTTGTGGTGTTTTGAATATATTCTATGTGCCATTTCTATGTGGTGTTAGTGGGAAAGAACATCTGTGTTTACTGAGTGTACCAATTTGCAGGAATCAGAATAAGGATGGAGTCTTTAAAAATCTCTTCTGGAAATTGCATGCCTAATCTTTGAGGACTTGTTTCCCAACTTCACTTCTGTATTCCTGGCTGTCTTCATTTTAGTTTCCAGTATCCCTCCTAACTATAGTTCTGTCTTTCCTCCTTATCTCAGCCCAGTTGCAGTCAGTGGGATTTTTCAGGGCCCTTGGCTGATACTCCCTTCTACTGCAGAACACCCAAGAAAATGCTTGGCACATTGTAGACACTAAAAGACTAACTGGCTGATTAAGAATTCTTGTTTTCCTAAGTTTAGGCTTATTTTTTTTCTTAGCCCAATCATTCATTTCTCCAACAAATACTTACTGAAAGCCTACTCTTCTAGGTCCTGAGAATGGCATAGTTAATAGAGTCTTTGACCTCAGTGATAGGTTAGTGGGAGAAAGGAGAACATAAATAATAATTATTGAAACAGTATAGTTGTGCAACAATAGAGCGTACCCCTGGTAGAGTTGCATACTTTTTATTTTGAAAAATTTCAGGTCTGCAGAAAAGTGGAAGAAATAGTATAATGAGCACTTGAATACCTTTCACCTAGATTCGCAGATGTTAATTAACATTTTGCCACATTGGCTTCATTCCTCTCTTTTTCTCTGAAGAAGGAGGTTGTAGACATCACGACACTTTACCACTACATGCTTCCCATGCATCTCCAACTCTGGGGGTGGGAGACAGGTAGGGAGAGATCCTGGTGGAGGTGATGCCTAAGCTAAATTTTAAAGGAAAACTAGATTGTAGTTAGATGAGGGAGATGAGCAGTCTAGTAAGGTATAGTAGTGAGAAACAACATGGTATAGGCAGAATAATAAACTGTTTGATGTTGCCAGAGGGTAAATTTCAAGGAAATGACAGCCAGAAATGAAGTTGAAGATGTAGGCAGGGTCCACTCAAGGAAAGACTCATTATGCACTGTGTGCCATGTTAAGGAACCTGGAATTTAACCTGCGGGTGATGAGGAAGTGCAGGGGGTTGGCTTGGTAAGATTTGTATTTTTGGTTGATCCCACTGGAGTCTGTGAGAGAGCAGAAGTCAGGTGAACAGGGTGGAGGCAGGGTGGAGGCTGGGGCAGCAGCATGGCGAGAGCTTGTCAGGGCCTGGACCGGAGCACTGGTGAGGGGATGAATGGAAGAAGGATTTTAGGTTATAATTAGCATTTTAAATGGGCAGTACTTGTTAACTTGGGGAATAAGGGTGAGGAAAAGTCCAGGATGATGCCAGTATTTCTTTTGGGTGACTTGGTGAATGGTGGTGCCACCAAATGAAATAGAAAATTCAAGAGAAAGAGCTAATACAGGGAATAAGGTTTGGCTTGGAAAACATTAGTTTTAGGTGTTGGACAGGAATGTCTAGGTGAAGCCATTTAACAGGTGGTCCAAGAAAGCAGTTGGGAGTCAGGAGAGGCATGACCTGAAGATACTGAGCTGAGCATGACCCTCGCTGGAGTTGGATGGAGCAAGATGAGCATGTGGGGCTAGGAGCTTGGGTCTGAGAATCAACTCCCAGGGCAACCAGCAGAAGCACAAACAATTGTCAGGAAGGGGGCTGGAAAGTCATATGAGTACAGAATCACAGAAGCCAAGAGAGAAGTTTCAAAGAGTATATAACACATCATGTATGTAACAAAGAGTTCTAGTAAGGTAAGATGAGAAAAATACCGTTGGAACCAGGTCATTGGAATATTAAAACCCAGTTTCGTTGCAATGAAAACAAATATAGCTTTTAAGGACACTGAATTTTGCTTGAAACCTAACAGTGGGATAATATTTTAATAGGTTTGAACATTATTATTTTTAAATTAGAAATAATACTACTATGATTTAGTAAAATAATACCCTTCTACATTTCCTGAAACTTTTATCAAACCATAATCAATGTCATGGTTATTAGAAAATTTAGTTATTTAAACTAATGTAAAGGGTTAAACTGCTATTGTATTTTATCTGAAATAACTCTTACACATAAACAATTCTGGCTTGGTGAACGTGCTCTTTGCAAATACAGCATTCATTGAGTTTGTGAAGCCATTAATAGGCATTCCTTGTTTGTTCTTTTAAGTTTTCTGTGTCATCCATTAAACCGATGTTTCTTCAAAATACACACTTTTAAAATTTTCACCTATTAGGGTGTCAACTTGAGAAGGAAAGCGTGATTTAAAACACACACATTCCTCTGTTCTTTATTTTATCTTCTAATATCAGCTTTGCAGATATACTGATGTGATATAACAAATGTAAAAATTTCTCATTAACCTGTAAATATTAGAAATTATTACAGTAAAGTCAGGACAGTGAAAACAATCAATTTCCCAACTCCTATTTTTAGTACCATGACTTTTCTAAACAATTCAGTTATTCAGTTTTCATAAGCAGCTCAACTAAGATAATGGCCTAAAAGTATATATATTTACAAACCCAGTTACATATGTATATGAAATTCTTTATGAAAAGTAATTTGAGTCTTAAGAGGCCTATCATTCATTATAGGCATATTCATAATATTTGAGGTCAAATAAAAATCTTGCATTAAAAACTTGCATGATTTTTTACAAAGTGTTTTTCTTTTAAGGAAGGAAAAAAATGTTCTTGGTAACTTTAAAATGCGGGACACTTTTTGTATATGATAGCGAAATTATGATTTTAAAAAATATGAAACAGAAAACAGAACTTTTATCTTAATGAAACAGCAACATAGGCGTCATTAGTAATAGAAGGACATTTGGTTCTTCAATTGTGTTGTGTCCCACTACGTCATAGTTCACTAGATTAAATGAAATTATTGATTTTGGCTTCGTTACTGACATACATTTATGAGCAGTTTTTTCGGCACGATAGCACAGTGTCAAAGGTCATAACTTTCTTTCTTTGGAAGAATAAAAGCTTTCAGATGGCAAATCCCAGAAACCTTTGCTGTGGCCTTTTGCATTTTCTCTTTTGCATAGAAAGAGGCATGGTTGAAAGAAGCATGTCATAAATCAGCAAGAGAGAGCCTTTTGCTTCGAAGGCTTCTTAAAATCATTGATGACTAGCAGAATTCCACTATAAGATAATATTGTTTTACCCAGATTTTCAAAATTTTCAGTAGGAAATTGTTCATTGTAGCATGCCCCCCTGTGTCTGCTACATTTATGTGAAATGTCATTTATATTTTTAGTTAAAGCATTGTTTGAAATAAGTGAGAATATTTAACCTGTGTTAAATATGTACATTTTTCTGTTGTCCAGTAAAGGTTGGGTGGGTGTCAATGACATCAGGACGGAACAGTAAAGAGTTAGGGATTTGGATATTTCCATCACTCAGCTGTGTCATGTAACTAAAGCCCTTGCATCAGTGGCTGGATTTTCCACTTTTCAAAATGTTTTGGTATTGAGTAGTTAAAGCCACAGCTTTTACATAGGTGCTACACTATTTTGCACCTGATGTTGTTACTAGACATGAATTCCTTTTAGAAAAGAAAACTCTTTTAATTTCATAATGGCATCTTGAGTTTTGGGCATTATCAAGTTTTTTGAATATATGTGTGTACTGAATACACTGTGTTCTTTTTTTTTTTTTTTTTTTTTTGGAGACAGGAATGGGGGAGTCTCGTTATTTTGCCTGGGCTCAAACTTCTACTGTGTCAGCTTCCTGAGTATCTGGGACTACAGTCCTGCGCCACTGTGCTCAGCATATACTGTATTCTTGAAGGTTGGATCCTCTCTGCACTTGACTTTAAGATAGTTTCTGTATTATGGAGATTTTGCAGCATCCTGTTGAAATCCTCTGGATATTCCAAAACCTCTCCAGTAACTCCAGTGACTCCCATATAACTAAGGGCACAAGTTCAGTTACATGGATTAGGGAGGTAGGGAAATGGTTCTATAGTTGGCAGAGGAACTGCCTCATTGGTCCTCAGCCCATAGATTGTTTATTCTGAATAAAAGCTCAGTCTTGGTTAACAACAAACTGAGATATTGTGATTGACTTAAATTTTACTCAGAGAATCCAAGTTGATTGTCAATCCAAATTCACTTATAAATCGGTGGCAAATAATTTTTCTTTTCAAGGAGAATGCTCTATTCTGTCTATACGATAGCTTTTGGATGTCGTCTGAAAAAATGAGTTAATGTGAACAAGTATTGGGTGTTTTAATTAGCTATAAATATATTGACTAATATACCTCTGCCTTCTTCTCCCAGTGGTGTCAATTCAGAAAGAAATGAATTGTTCGTCTAAATGTTTTTATCACAAAAGTTTCCTCTTGGTTTTCTCTCATTTGGAGTTGGTGTTTATTGATAGATCAAGAGTAGTTATATTTCTTTTGAGTTTCTTTTGCTGCCTTTTTGGATTAAAGATTAGCCCTTTTGGATTATAAAACTGATACTATTTTTCCGACAGACTTCTAGTTTGGACCTCCAATACTCAGGGTTTTTTATATATATATACATATATATATATATATGTATACATATATATGTACATATATACATATATATATATATTTCCAGAGAACCCTGGATGTCGTGATCCCAAATCAAAGACATTTATCTCTTCTTTTAAGGAAAAAGGGATTAGGAACTTCCTGCTGCTTTTGCAAACACTAAAGTATCTGTTAGGGCTTTGAGTTGCCTTGAGATCACTTTTAGAAATGCTTCAAATAATCTCAAGGCCCCACTCAGCTCAGGACTCCATGCTCTTCCTTTTAGGGATAAGGTTTAGTGGTTCTCCATTAAGAGAATTCCTAATAGTCTAATTCCTCTGTTTATAGAGTCAATGGATCAATCAAGTTAAAAACATAGTTGGGATTACCTAAAGAAAGTACTTTTATCCCTGAAGGCAAGTGGAAAATATCATGATTAGCCTGAAAATTCAGATTTAGTTTTTTTTGTCGTAGACATGGTGTAAACTAATTTATTAGGCAGGAAACAAATGTGAAAGCTTTGGCACTGAGGTCTTGGATGATAATATTTTGTTTCAGGATCTAGTCTGACATTGTAGCCTTAATTAAGCAATAAATACATTACTGAACAGTTCCTTTTAAAATAGTATGAACATATCAAGATGGCTGATATTTTATTAAATATTTTTGGTGTTAGAGAGTAAGAAAAATATTTTATTGTTTGAATAAAAAACAAATTATTAGAATTTCTGGTTGTATTCAGTATAATTATTACAGTAGCTTCCTTGTATATAATAAAGCTCTGCTCCTGAGAAGTTAGATAACTTTCTAAGTCCCCCTTGTGGGGAGACTTCATTAAACACAGATTTTTAAGGATTGTTCTCACATTTTAACTTTAGAAACATCAAAAGATGTTAATATATTTCTTTAATACGCTGGTCAATTTTGATGCAAAAAAAATTTATGTAGAAAAAAATAATGTATATCATCTCACAGGTATTTTGTGTATGTTTATTTTTTTAAGTGTAAGTGGTAAAGAGTTTTGAGTAGTCACAATCTGGACTAGATCATGGCACCTGAAATAATTAACAGTATTTTAGAGCTTATTTGATGCATAAGGAGGGGAAATGGTCTTCATTTAGAAACTTAACCTGACCAAAAGCTTTTTCTCCACTAAAAAAAAAGAGAGGGGATGGCAGCCTCTCAAAATGGTAGAGTGAGTTCATGCTGCTTTGGTATGTTCTCTCTCCTCCCAATACATAGCATGATGGGTAAAATATAGAAAGCTAAACAGACATACATAGCCTAGCTTCAAAACAACAGAAACACCTATGGGGACATAACAGGAGAGAAGGGTAGAGGGTTAAGTCCCTGAAGTTTTAGGCCTGGCCCTACTTCTGTTTGGGGAAGGATTTTAAAATATTTTACAGAAAACTTAAACCATGAAGAAAAAAATTATTAAATGTTATTAAAACAAAGTTTTAAACTTCTGAATTTCAAAAAGACAGTATAAATCAGGAATGAAGTGATAAGCCTCAGCTGCAATAAGATACAGACAATGAATCTAAGTGACAAAAGATTAGTAACCAAAAGATAAAAGAACTACAAATCAACAAAAAAGGGGCAAGCATCCTAGTAGAAATGAATATAAATAGGAGGCACTTCAGAAGAGAAAACCTAAGGAGCTAACAAATTTATGAAACTATGCTTAGCTCACTTATAATGAGGGAAAAGAAAAAAATTTTTTTTTTTTTTGTGACAGTGTCTCACTCTGCTGCCCAGGCTAGAGTGCCGTGGCATCAGCCTCGCTCACAGCAACTTCAAACTCCTGGGCTCAAGCGATCCTCCTGCCTCAGCCTCCTGGGCAGCTAGGACTACAGACATGTGCCACCATGCCCGGCTAATTTTTTCTATATATTTTTAGTTGGCCAATTAATTTCTTTCTATTTTTAGTAGAGACAGAGTCTCGATCTTGCTCAGGCTGGTTTCGAACTCCTGACCTTGAGCAATCTGCCTGCCTTGGCTTCCCAAAGTGCTAGGATTACAGGCATGAGCCACCACGCCTGACCTTGAAAAAAATTTTAAAGGTATTATTTTACATCCACTAGATTGACAAAAACAAAACACCTCATATTTCCAAATGATGGCAAAGAAAGCTGATGGGAATCTAAATTGGTAGAACTATTTTAGAGAGTAATTTGGTAGTATCTGGACAAATTAGAAATTTATATACTCTTTGACCCATCAATTTCTTTTCTAGGCATATATCATAGAAAAATTCTTGCCCATGAACGTAAGCAGACACAAGTAAGAATACACCTTGAAGCATCTTGTACAATAAAAGGAAGTTGGAAACAACTTGTATGTCTGTAAATAAGAAATGGCTGATAAATTGTGGTATACTATATATAGTTAAATGAACTAATTAAAATGATTAACTAGAGTTACATGTATTAATGTGGATAAATGGCAAAAAGTATTGAGCATGAAAATAAATTGTAGAACAAAGGGAATATGATACCATTTGTATACAGATTAAAAGTATGCAGAGCAGTACATATTTTGCTTGTGAATACATAGATATTTAGTAAAAGTGTAAAATGTATATGGTAATTTCAGTATGGTAATTTATACATGGTATAAACACCAAATACAGAATAGTGATTGCTTCTGGGGAGAGAAGGAAGAAGATCACATTAGAGAGAGGTATATAAGGGCCTTCAACCAAATCTGTAATGTCTTGTATTCTTTTAAAAAAATTCTGAAGCCAGCAGCAGTGGCTCATGCCTGTAATCCCAGTGCTTTGGGAGGCTGAGGCAGGAGGATCACTTTAGGCCAGGAGTTTGAGACCAGCCTTGCAGCCTAGAGAGATCCTATCTCTAAAAAAAAATGAAAAAATCAGCTAGGTGTGGTGGTACATGCCTAGAGTCCCAGCTACTCAGAAGGCTGAGATGGGAGGATCACTTGAGTCCAGAAGTTCCAGGCTGCAGGGAACTATGATGACACCACTGAACTCCGGCCTGGGCAACAGAGCGAGACCCTGTCTCTTAAAAAAAAAAAATAAAACACAAATATTGCAAAGTGCTAATATTTTATAAAGCTCCATGGAATATACAGAAGTGTTTGTTATATTACTCTTCTATGTGCTTTAAATAGTTGATTACACGATTTTTAGATGAGCGGTTTAAAATACATTTCACTATTTTGTCAGACAAAGTGTCCTATTAGTGGCCTTCTGAAATTAAATTATCTCATATTTTTAAAGGTCTTTGTTTGCTTGAATTATTTGATAGCTTATTTTTAAATTTTGACTGTCTTTTTTACTAGTTTTCTCTCAAGTCTTGAAAATAACTGTATTTGCATAAAGTTTTTGATAAAAAGTACTAATAATCTGAAATAACACTTTCCCTGACATATGTTGAAAAATTAAAGCCATATTTGTGCTTGGCACCAAACTGTTTTAGGTGGATTCAGCATGCCCTTTGAGTTATCAATCAGATTGCCACATGGCTAATTCAATTTGGGAGGTAGCACAATTATAATAACCAGATCATGCACCATTATTCTGTTTGTCTTGATCAAATTGGATGAGCAATTAAGAATTGAATTAGCTGTTTTTCAGTTAACTATTGGAATACCCAAAGAAAGCAAATCCTCGAAAGATTTTTGAGTTTGGTTGAAACATATATAGGCAAAGCAGCATTCTGGAAAATCTTTGGTGGCACAGAAAACAAGCCCTTCTCTGCACAGACTAAAGCTGTTATTTGAGACAGGAGTCTTTGTCTGTCTTTGACCAGTGGTCAGTGAACTCTGACCAGCATTTTATTTCACTATCTCGACCGTAGTGTGAGTTGCTAGTGATTGATTCGTTAACCCTCTAGAGTTCACATTCTTATGTCAAAGACTTATCAGTATAGAAAAAAGATTCTATGTGAGCTTATTTGTTTTATTTGAAAGTTTAGGATGCCGTTGTGTGATTGAAGAGGTTACTTCGAGGCCTGGGAATGCCTGCATTGCTCCGTTTTAATTTGACTCAATTTAGTCACTATACCCAGAATCATCTGCCTTTTTCTTACCATTTCAGTTCACTGTGATCTCTTCCTTCTCTGAACCTCACTCTGTGTAACATTCACCTGAGAGTTGTCATCTACTTGTTTAACTTACTTTCTTCTTATTTACACCCACATTCATTGAGCAAATGTTTTCTTGAATTGGGGCAGTAGCCATGAAAACAGAAAAGAAATTTTATCAGTTAGCTATTACTACATAACAAACTGCTCCTAAACATGGTGGCTTAAAACTGTCATTATATATTCTTGCCTACAAGTCTATGGATCAGATGGATGGTTCTGCTCACAGGAGACAGGATTGACTGATCTCAGCTCTCAGCTGTGTTCACTCCTATGTCTGCAATCAGCTGACGGGCCTGCTGAGGGTGGTTGATGGCTGGTCTAGGATGATCTCACTTATACGATTGGGTGCCGGTTGGGGTGACAGAGATTGGACCACATCTCTTTCATCATCCAGCAGACTATCCTGATTTTTTTTTCACATGTCTGTGGCAAGTTACAAGAGAGTGAGTGGAATCACACAAGGCTTCTCAAGGCCCTGGCATAAAATTAGCATGGTCTTTCATCCTATTCTGTTGGCTAAAGCAAGTCTCAAGATCAGCCCAGATTCGAGAGGTGGGAGGAGCTGCAAAGTTACCTTGGAAAAAGTATGGATATGGAAGAATGAAGAATTCCAGCCACGTTTGCAGTCAGTGTCCTACAGGTGGAAAGGATGTGAGAGAAAGTGTGGGAGTGAAGATTTGGGGATCTCTGCCCTTGAAGAGAGCTTGAAGATTTGTGGTTATGTTTTTTGGATAGTAATGCCATTAAATCATATTGGAAAGAAAGATGGGGGTAGTAGACAGAAAGAAAGAGAAAGGTGGGGAGAGGAAGATGGGGGAAATGTAGGAAAGAATTTGAATGAACTCTAGCTCAGCTCTGTAATGTGGCAAAAAAAGAAAAAAAAAGAATATGAATGAATGAGAAGGAGAATGAGTTTAGTCCTATTATGCCAAACCTGGGTATCTCTAGGACATCTAGATCAAGACATTTAGAGATACTGCTGTAGAATTGGAGATTTTCCAAGAGAAAAGGTAAAGTCTAAAAATATACAGATTTAGCAGTCATTAATATATTAAGTATTGGAAGTTGATGGAGTGTGGTATACAAAGAGGAAAGAGAAAGAGTGTAGTATATGAAGGAAAGAGGGCTGAAGACACAGCCAGCCTTACATTAAAGGAGTGGGTAGAAGAAGAGGAGTCATCAACATGGGTCAAGGAAGTGGTGGGAAAAAAAAATGACATGGGAGTCAGAAGAGGAGGATGTCTCAAGGAGAGAGAATTCCACTGTAGATGCTACAGAGAGTCCAAATTAGCTGAGATTGGGGGGATGCCGTTGGATCCATCATTGATAGTTATGATTGGGTTGAGAAGTGAATAGGACATGTAATGATGAAAGAATGAGGTGGGGAAAGAGGGAAGAGGACAGTGGCATGAGTTGGAGGCAAGCTCAAGGGACCAGCTGTGTAGGATGGAAGACCTGAGTATATTTATAAGCTGTGGTACCTAGTGATAAGGAAGAGTTGCAAGACAGAGGTTATAATTAATTAATCAAGATCACAGAGGAATGGGAAAGGATGGATAGAATTAAATCATTTATATGGTATAGTTCGTTTAATCCTCACAACAACCTTATGAAGACATTTTTCACCCTTTTATAGATTAAGAAACTAAGAGACATTAAATAACTTAAAAAGTCATACAACTAATAATTGGTGGACCTGAATTCACTGTTTCTTTCTGAGTCCCACTATGAATTTTAGGGGGTTTTTTTGTTTGTGTTTGGGGTTTTTTTTTTTTTTTTTTTTTGCTTATTTTTAAACACATCTGCTACAAGGCCTTTTAGAGGGAAAGGCAAGTCCTCTCAAGACAGATACAAGGTTTCACTTTTTCTTTTATCTCTCACCCTGTCTTGGATAAAACTTGGAGGTTAAGTGTATTTTTGATCGATAATTTTGATTAGATTAGATATCTATGTATTTACATTGATCAGGAATCAAGTGACTACATTAAAAGAAGTATAGCAGTTTAGCTTATAAAGAAGAACTTCAGATCTGTAAAATAGAAGAATGATTTAAGGACAAATTAAAAGTATTTAAATATTCCTGTAGTAAATATCCTAGACCAACAAAGCATTAGATTCTGGGACATTATTAATATAACGTAATCACAATCTAAAATTTCAGAAAATGAGGCTTTTAAAGACAGATCCACATCTTTCAGGCCTTTGAGTGTAAGAGAGAGCCACAAGCTGAATGTGAGTAAATCAATAGTGGTTTGGGGTTAAGAGAACACTTTTCCATGTGGGGAAAAAAGTGGTACAAATAAGTTAGTTTGCAAATAGGCGTATTCTAACATTTGAAGATGAAGAAACTGATATAAATATTTGTGATTTTTGAATAGGGCTTTCTGGAACTTTTAAAGGCTTTTGAGAATAACCAATTTTTTTTTTTTTTTTTTTTTTTAGAAAGAGTCTCACTCTGTTGCCCAGGCTAGAGTGAGTGCCGTGGCGTCAGCCTAGCTCACAGCAACCTCAAACTCCTGGGCTGAAGCGATCCTTCTGCCTCAGCCTTCCAAGTGGCTGGGACTACAGGCATGCGCCACCATGCCCGGCTAATTTTTTCTATATATTTTTAGTTGGCCAATTAATTTCTTCCTATTTATACTAGAGACAGGGTCTCGCTCTTGGCTCAGGCTGGTTTCGAACTCCTGACCTCGAGCGATCCGCCCGCCTCGGCCTCCCAGAGTGCTAGGATTACAGGCGGGAGCCACCGCGCCCGGCCTCACTACAACATTTTTTGAAAAGTCAGGATATTCAGTCATGAACAAACTCTAAGACTTAAAAAAAAAACTTTTCTGTAATTTTTAATTATCAACAATAACTTTGGCATTATAATAACCCCCCAGCCTAAAATCTGTCTTTCAAAGCTCACACACATATATAATTTTTTTTAATGAGCATCTTATCATAATTCAGAGCAGCTTGCTCAAATGACATATGTTTGGCTTGAATCTGCAGATGAAGCTACTGAATCTTTACATCAAACGCGCACAAACAGGTTCTGGAGGAGCTGATCCCACTACTGATGTTTCTGGACAAAGTTAGTGAAGCTCATCAAAGTGAACCAGGTCTCTCAAAGAAAGGACAGACAGACCACCCTCATCAATGAAAGGAAATTTCTCAAATACATCTTTTGGAACTTAACCATTGTTTCCCAGTTTTAGTTTTTTGTTTTGTTTCATTTTGTATTTTCTGTAACAGAGGGATACCCTCAGTCTGCATGTAACTTTTATGATAGTTATTCCAAATTCAGGAAGAAGCAGTATTAACATCAATTGATCAATACAAAGTAATTTTTAATCTAATTCATCATTTCACATGTTTGTACTTCTTTGTCTTCCCATTAACCTTTGCCAGTGTTATGATTGTATAAATTTTTTTAAATGCTGGTTAAACAGGAATGCTTAAAGCTTTAAAAGTTTAACAGTCTAAAACAGGTTTTTTTGCCTTTATTCAACTGCAGAATAATATTTTTATTGCTATTTTGAGTTTCGTTCCGTATCATGTCCTATGCTAGAAATATTGAAATGATGTGAAACAAAGCAGGACTAATTTGAACTTCAGCTGGACTCTGTTGGTGTGATGGTGATACATGTCATTAGTTGCAACTTCTTTGGGGTGATCTCAAGACCTCAAAGACATATGTTACAGAATCAGCCAGTTCTGTAAAACTGATATTGTTTGTTGGTTATTGATCTTGCCATCTTTATTTAAAACCGTGTCCCTTCTACCATCCCTTAAGAAAGCTGCACCAAATCATCTGCCTGTTTTTTTCTCGATACTTATTGAAATGGAAGGTTTTATTGCAGGGTTTTTTTGGTTTGTTTATCTTTGTTGTGATGATGCTTTTTTGTATTTATTAATATCAAATTCACTTATGAATAAACTTGATAATGGAAACAGACAAAAAAAATCAAGTGCATGTGTGTCCTTGACCGTCTTCTGTTTCTCACTTAATAAACAAACTAATTACTGAGACATGGAAGTCGACCAGCACCTTTTCTTTAAATGGTGGAACCTGGTTTCCTTTTACCATGAAATTGTCTTACTTGAAAACATTGATCCTGATGAGAGAGAAGATGGTGCCAAGGCTATCTTTGTATAATGGGCTCAAATTCTCTACCTCTTCAGGGATAATACTTTTAACTGAGCTGCTGCCTATAGTGTCTTTTGGGAAACTACTTAAAGGGTGATTTTCTGTTAGCTTTTAACAAGTTTTTTTAATCACCTTTTGCTACACCTGTTTCTTTTCATGTGCAGCCAACTTTCAGAAATTACCAGTTGTGGTGAAAGGCCAAATTAGATAATTTGGAACCAGGATACTAATGATTTCTCATCTTGACTTTTTTTTTTTTTTTAATCCTAACATAACGTGAATTTGATTGGAAAGGCAAATAGCTATTAGGAAAGCAGTTTGCTATTGTTACAGAGTTATTTGTACTTTCTTTGTTTAATTGAAAAAAAATGTAGAAATGTATGTAAAGAATTTAAGACAAGAGTACTGAATGGATGATTTGTCATAGGCTTTCCCCTTTGTTTCTGTTCTAGCAGCAGGAAAATATAGTTTCTCTAAATCCTCTTCCTCTTACCTGTAACAATTTTGTTTTCTACTGTTAATTACATTGTGTATTTATAGTTCTATGCTTACTGTTGTGCATATACTGGCAATAAAACTGTACATAACATTACTTGAAAAAATGTATATCAATTTTTCTGTCTCACTGTGTAAGAGTCACTTATAACTAGGCTGTGTGTGTGTGTGTGTGTGTGTAACTTTAGAAGGTCTTGTATCAATGGTGTTCTTGTGAATTTTATATGTGTATCTGAGGAGAAAAGATTTATCAGGAGTAATAGCCAGAACCAATTGTATACAGCTATATACGCATGTGTATACTTTAAAGTTTATCTTTAAGAAGAAAAGTCATTTTAAACATTGAACTCAGTAGTAGTTTATACGCCATGACCTTTGGGTATGTTTGTAATCATTTTGAATCAAAATATTGATTTAATTTTGACCTCTGGCTACGGTACTGCCTTAACTGCTGTTGACAACTAAGTAGAATGACTTAAGCTGAATAATAACTCTAACTGAAAAATTAGATCAAGCACCTGGTCACAACAGGCACTCAAGAAATGAATTGACTACAAAACAGGAAAGTGTAATGTGTCTAAATGAAAGCTTATATATGTAAACATGAAAGAAAATCATGTTTAAAATTCTATAATTTCATTTGATAAGACTTCAAGAAAGTTATTATTTAAATCACTTTATGCAATATACCCTTAATTTGTTCATTCCAGAAACATACTTAGATGTCAGCTATTAAAAAGTGGCCACAAAAAACTACTGCTTAAATGTTTTCTTCCCACTGTTCTCTCCCAAACTAATTATCAATGTCATTCATTTACTGTACTCCTCAGAACTAATTAAAAACATATAATTCCAGATTATAAAACATGTTTATTTCTTCTGGGTTTCAAAATCTATGTTTGGTATGAACCCATCTTCAAATTTGGAGTTAATTTGCTGTGTTCCTTCAATTTTTATTCTTACAAACTTTAAGTCAAAATGACTTTTCACCATCAAGTTATATCTTATAGTAAAAGACTAGAATCTTACCATCTGTCCAGGTCTATATGTAAATTCAAGTGTAGCTTGTAATTGTGGGTTTAGAATAACATTTACAGTAAATGGAAATGAGAATTAGTATAAATAAATAAATGAGGCTTTTTAAAACTCAATCTTTAATATCTTTGCTTCCTATATTATTTTAGTTCATTTTATTGCAACTAGTATAGTTTTGCAGCTTTGTAAAAGAAAGGTCTAGAATTCAGCTGTTAAAATCTATCAGTTAAAAAAGTTTTCCATCTTTTTTGTAGAACATTTGGAAAATAATGAAAAGCTGAAAAAGAAAAACTTACTTCTACCATCACCACTTGAGGTCATCTGTATTGCTATTTTGTAGAACACTTTATGATAGCGAGTTTGGTTTAATATTGAAAACTGTAAGGAAACATTAAATTTGGTTAACCAGAAGAGTGATAAACATTTTGAATGCTTCGTTTCTTCTATGCATGTATTTGATAATATTTTTGAATATATTCTTATAAAAGGTAACTTCTAATGGCAGCAAAGTATTCCATTGTATGTTTACAGCATAATCCTGGGTTGTCAGAATCACTGAATATGCTTATAACAAATACCTACATCTTTGGCAAACCTCCAATTATTTCATACTGGGCAATTTTTAGATGGTTTTAATATGAAATTGCTAAATATAGAAAAACATTGTTTATTTTAAGATACACCAGTTGCTTAAATAGCTAGGTTTAACTATTCTTTTAATAGTAATCTAAAATAGAACAAGAAAGTAAAATTTCTTTATATATACCAGATTTTCAGTATTTCTAATTTACCTGCATTCATCCAATCAACAGATACCTCAGTACCTGCTTTCAAGGAGACAGAGGAAAGCAAACAATTATAATACAATGTGGTTAGTGTTATGAAAGAAACAAAGGGTACTGTGATGGGCACTGGGGGCCAGGGAAGGGTGAGGTGTAATCATGAAAGTCTTCCTAGAAGAAGAGGTGATGCTTAAACTTAGTGTAAAGGCCGAATATGTCTGAAATGCATTGGGGAGTATAGGGGGGGAAAGCAGAGGGGAGTAAAAATAATAAGGCAGTGATATATGAAATAGCAAGAAGCATTAGGGCATGTCACGAACTTTTTAACCAATCATTTATTTTCATAAATGTGAAAAAATCTCACATATTCCTCTATCTCTTAAAAATATGTGCAAAAAAAAATTTTTTGCATCCTTGCAACCAAGAAAATTTGGATATAGCCTTTCTTTTAGTGGCTTGTATTTTAAAAGTTCTTCTTTTCTTGTAAAGTTATACTATTGAATTTCCTTTTGCAACCTGAACATACCAGTTTGTGTCCCTCCCAACTGGCTATCGTTACATAGTGTGGTTTGGCTGGAACATGGGATATCAGTGGAGGAATGACCCAAGATGAAGTAATAGATATTCTAAGATATATATTCTATAATAATATATTCTAAGAGAACTAAGTCCACTGGAGACTTAAGAAGGAAAATAATGTGATTAGAATTAACATCGTATACCTTGGCAGTGTACCTCAAAAAATAAAAACAAACAAAAAAAAGAATTAACATCGCAAACACTTCAATTTTACATAATCTGAAAACTTGAGAAGTGTAAGGTGTTTTGTCTCCATTTTTTTACATAGTGGCCTCCACTAACCAGGTTCTGATGTCCTTTGTTCACTTACTAAATATTACTATTTGAGCACCTGCTGTGCACCTAACACCACTAAAGTCTGTATGCTGTAAATATGTAGCTGTAGATCTGGTGATGGGAGAAATGCATTAATGTGACCTCAGAAATGAGAGTAGTACAAGAGGGGCTGGAAAGTGCCCAGGGATGCTGCTCCTTGCAAACCATCCTAATCGGTATGCATCCCCGAGATCACACAGGCTCTGGTCATGAAATTGTATATTGTATCATGGTGAAATACCAACTATCCTGATTCAAGTTACCAATAACATTTCTTCTTCTGGCCCGGTGTGGTGGCTCACGCCTGTAATCCTAGCACTCTGGGAGGCTGAGGCAGAAGGATCACTTGAGGCCAGTAGTTCAAGACTACCCTGAGCAACAGGGAAGCCCCATCTTTACAAAAACTAGAAAAATTAGCCAGGTGTTGTGCCACATGCCTGTAGTCCCAGCTACTCGGGAGGCTGAGACAGTAGAATCGCTTTAGCCCAGGAGTTTGAGGTTGCTGTGAGCCAAGATGACGCCACTGCACTCTAACTGGGGGTGCCACAGAGCGAGACTTTGTCTCAAAAAAAAACAGGTATTCCTCTGAGAAATAAATACTATAAATGTGGAATTCCACCTAAAAATTACATTCCACCCAAAAATAAATTATTCAACAAGTACTTGGACACCTATTCAAATGACTGCACTTGTTCTAGGCACTAGGAATATAACACTGAAAATGCAGACAAAAATCTCTTCCTTCATAGAATTTTTGTTCTAGTCACAAAGAAAAGATAAGTAAAAAAATAGCATACGTGAGACAGTAGTGAGGATTAAATCAGAGAAGGAGGATTTTTTAAAAAGGCAGGGACATAATGGAATCTGACAAAGGCTGGCCAGTGAAGACCTTGCTGAAAGGGAGACTGAGCAAGGACATGAAGGCAGTGGAGTGTGGCAGGCAGAATAATAGCCTCCCAAAATGTCCATGTCCTAAAACCCATAACCTATGACTGTGTTACCATACGTAGCAAAAGAGGCTTTGCAGATGTGATTAAATCAAGGACCTTGAGATGGAGAGATTACTCTGGATTATCCAGCTGGGCCCCATGTAATTACAGGAGTCCTTAGAAGTGAGCGAGGAAGGCAGAAGCAGGGTCAGAGTCATGCAGGAATGCTGGAAAAATGCAAAAAAATGGGTTCCCCTCCAGAGTCTCCGGAAAGAACTCAGCCCCTCCAATATCTTCACTTTAGCCCAGTGAAACTGATTTTGGACTTCCAATCTCTAGAACTGTGAGATAATGCATTTGTGTTTTTTTGTTTGTTTGTTTGGTTGCTTGGTTGGTTTTTTTTTTTTGAGGCAGAGTCTCACTCTGCTGCCCGGGCTAGAGTGAGTGCCGTGGCGTCAGCCTAGCTCACAGCAACCTCAAACTCCTGGGCTCAAGTGATCCTCCTGCCTCAGCCTCCCGAGTAGCTGGGACTACAGGCATGTGCCACCATGCCC